>CM040924.1:3030000-3035000 GCA_023029165.1 Gobiocypris rarus
TTGTGTAAATCCCCTTGGGGTTCAGAGTATTTCTTTTTTCCCACATTAATTTCACATGTCTACTACAGTTATGTGGTTTTGTTTCATTAATACAGTGTATATTTTTATTTGATTTACCCCAAAAGAATGGAAGTGAAATGTGACAACGTGCCCCATAGGTGGGGTACAGTAACATGAGTATATGACGGCTTAAAATGTTATCTGATATAATCAAAACAATATCTAAAACAAACTAAAATATTTTTATTAACTTTTTAAATAAAATAATGGCATTTTTAATCATTAAAAATACACACATTTTGATTTTGACAACAAACACATCACTAAATACAGCCAAACAGCAAAGATAAAAACATCATAATAATGAATAATTTCTGAACATTGACTCTCAGTCCTTATTTACCCTTTTCTCATGGTTTCTCAAAAGAATTCATAAAAGTATAGAATATAACAGTATTTCTAACAGGGCTCATTGTAATGCACTGTGACAACATGCCCCGCCTGCTCCACTGGGATTTCAACATCTCACCTGTTAAAGGATTAGTTCACAAAACTTTTGCTGATAATTTCCTCACCCCATGTCATCAAGATGTCCATGTCTTTCTTTCTGCAGTCGAAAAGAAATGAAGGTTTTTGATGAAACATTTCTCCTTATAATGGACTCAGTGGAGCCCAAACGGTTACAGGTTCGAATTACAGTTTCAGTGCAGCTTCAGAGGGCTTTAAACCACACCAGACGATGAATGATGGTCTTGTCTAGCCAAACGATCAGTTTCTGAGAGAAACCAAGCAGTATTTATGGTATTATATGACCTCTTATTAGACGAGCGTGATCATGTCCTGAGCTCGCCATAACTTCTGCCAAGTGAGGTCAAATACGAGCGTGGTCATAGATATATCGATCGTAGATGCCTCATTCTACTGATCCGTGCAGGCGCTAATGAGGCATCTACGCATACATATATGACCACGCTCGTATTTGACCTCACTTGGCGGAAGTTATAGCGGAGCTCAGACATGATAGCGTTTGTCTGATAAGAGGTCAAATAATAGCATAAATACTGCTCGGTTTCTCGCAGAAACTGATCGCTTGGCTAGATCAGACCCTCATTCATCGCCTGGTGTGGTTTAAAGCTCTCTGAAGCTGCACCAAACTGTAATTCGACCTGTAACCGCTTGGGCTCCACTGAGTCCATTATAAGGAGAAATGTTTCATCAAAACCTTAATTTCTTTTCGACTGCAGAAAGAAAGACATGGACATCTTGGATGACATGGGGTGAGGAAATTATCAGCAAAAGTTTTTGTGAACTAACTTTAAATCAAAGATATAAGATTACAATAATATCGGATTTGTCTTATTTTAAATAATATAAAAACAGATGAAAAATAAACTTAAGAAATATATATATATATATATATATATATATATATATATATATATATATATATATATATATATATATATATTTAATTTAAATTTAAAAAAATTATTTTTACATTTCTCTATATACTGTTGTTATGGCAACTAGTAAATAAAAAAGTTTCATCATCTTGGTATGTGTGGAAAGTGTCAAACCATTCGTGTTACAATTAACCCCGCATTAGGTTTTGCCCCGCGCTCCCAACACCTACACAATACTTCACTTTAAAAGCAGGACAGGGCAGCATCATCACTGAGTTTGAGGCAAAGGAAAGATGTAACCTGGTTCAGGAGGAACCAACTGGAGAAACAGAGCCAGTGGACGGCAGAGAGGTGGGAAGCAACAACAAGCAACACACACATGTTCGCTATATAGATTCATTTTAAAATAAAATAAAAAGTACATTTTGAAGTGCAATGATGCATTTTTAAAATCTAATTACTGACTATATTAACAGACTATCATGAAAAAGATGAACAGTGTATATAGTCATTTCAAATATTAAAGCAATGAAACAAGATTTTAGAGTGCAAAATTAAAATATAAGCTCCATATTGCTTTTCAATTTATGTATGCATTAGGCAAATGCTTTTATCTGAAGTGACTTAAAAGAGGAGCAAAAGCAGAACCGCCAGTCCAAACTGTGTGCTAATAGTCAATCAATCAACAATAGTGGTCCAGACAGAAATCACAATATACAGTACAATGCCAGGTTTATTAGACAATTACATTTTTGTTTCTAAAACAAACATTAAAGCTCAATATCATTTACAATTTCCAGCAACCAAACAACAGTTTGAACTGTAAAATCATTGTTACCTATTTTTTATTATATATACACTTTACACCCGCAATTTCTCACCCTGACCCTGTCCAGTTGTGTGATTGTGTGTCCCGGTTCACCTCATTCCTCTTTCTTGAGTATTAAACAAGAGGACTGTCTTCCCACCCAGAAACCTGGCAATGTGTTCTCTTTTATGGGATTCTTAAACCTGTGAATAAGTTTCACTTCTTTCTTCTTTGAATCTTCCTCTGTCTCCACGGCGTAGAAGCAGAGCAGGCCTGCGGGCTGATCCACATAGACGCCTATAGTGCAGCACTGAGGCACGTCTGTCACCTTGCTGTTGACTCCTTTATGCCAGGCATCATAGCAGGATCCGGCCCAACCCAGACCCCAAGACTCCTCGTTCTCCCCGAGGCCGCAGGTCCCTTCTCCTGCCCTCCTCCCTGCACCCTCGTATGCCGCCCCTATAACCACCCAGCCCGAGTACAGCACCTCCCAATAACAGCGCCCAGATACTCCTTACACACACACACACACACACACACACACAGACAGAAATGGGTTTTATTATTTTGGAAATGGTTCCTGGAAGAGACAAAGATGTGGAGTGTGTTTGTGTGAGTTGTGGCTCATTCATGATTTTGAGAGCACTTAAAGAGTATATATTAGTAGTAGTAGTGGTATAATATGTGCTTATTATTTGTACACTTTTATGCTTATTGCTCACTACACTCCAAAAAATGCTTAAAATGCTATAGGTTAAAAACACCCCAGAGTGGGGTAGAAAATGGACAATTGGGTTGCTTTAGCCCAACGATTGGGTGGTTCTTAACCGAACCGCTGGGTTTGTCTGCTTTCAACCCAACTTTTTTAGAGTGTATATTAAGTATTAGATCAATGTTTTGGACCTTTTAAGATACAGAAAAAATCTAACCGTTTATATATATATATGTGTGTGTGTGTGATATATTAGACATATTGTCAAATAATGTCCAATCAGATAAATAGTTAACCAAAAAGTTAACTAAAACTATTCTCTTAAAATTTCAGTCAAACTCCAAACCAATATAGGCTCAATGCAAGTTCACACTTATGATTTAAAAGGAAACCGGTTCTTAAATTCTGAATTTCAAAAGGTCCATCTGTCTTTGCATGTGCATGTGTGTGTGTGTGTGTGTGTGTGTGTGTGTGTGTGTGTGTGTGCTTGTTTGTGTGTGTGTGTGTGTGTGTGTGTGTGTGTGTGTGTGTGTGTGTGTGTGTGTGTGTGTGTGTGTGTGTGTGTGTGTGTGTGTGTGTGTGTGTGTGTGTGTGTGTGTGTGTGTGTGTGTGTGTGTGTGTGTGTGTGTGTGATGGGTAGGTTTAGGGGCAGCGGCAGAGTAGGGGGGTAGAATGTACAGTTTGTACAGAATAAAAACCATTACGTCTATGGAGTCCCCATAAAACATGAAAATGCAAAATGTGTGTCTGTGTGATTCACCTGAGGGCTGTGATCAAATCTCTCTGGTTTGTCCAGGTAAGGACACACCTCATCTGTCATGCGGGACACTTTAGCCCCGCCCTCTGTCAGCCACAGCAATTTATTGGCAGTTCGTTCGTCCAATGAAATATTGAGCCAGTCTAGGATGAAGGAAACACCAGTTATGTTCAATCCAGTGTTGTTTTACTATCATTGATTTAGTTTTAGTTAACGATAATAACCCTGGTTCAGACTGGAAAGGAGCAGGTCAGTACTGGTTTAACTAGTATCTGATTGTTGTCCTGTGTGTGAGACTCACATTTAAGCAGCTCCTCTCTGGACATCGGCTCTGGGATGTTCGGCTCATAAACCGGAAGCTTTTCTGAAGAGGGAGAATGTGAGAGATGTCAGTGTAGATTTAGACTTCGGCATAATATATGATAATGATCATTTTGAGGCATGCAGACAGGGTTTAGTCTCTATAGAAAGATCGATGTTTAGTCATCATACCAGCAGGAGTATTTCCAGCTTTGATTTTCCTTCCTGGAAGAAAGTAAAAAGATGTTGAAAAGGTCAATAAAGTTTGGGATTGTGCCAGTAGATGAACCTTTGAAGTGGACAAACTATGGCGATTTACCCTGTCAAGTTAATGAATGTGTTTGTCTGATCTCAGTCTCTGTGACATTCAGCTGGCGAGGACTCGTCTCTGGAAACAGCATCAGACACGCGGTGTGTGTGTGTGTGTGTGTGTGTGTAACCCACTGACCCAAAAGCCCAGACTTCTGATAATGTGGCAACCTGATCCCTACAGTAGAGCGACACACACACACACACTGATTATGTGCATCTGGATCATTCATATCATACTCCAGTTGAATCAATCATCACTAATTTAGTTTTCTCTTTGCATTAAAATTATTGACAGGTTACATGACATTCTTGGATTTTACAGGACTTTTTTTAATGTACATATTTAAAACTTATTTAGACTTCAGAGTTCGGAGCAGCCTTATTTTAGTATCAAAGTTTTTGTTAATATTTTGAATTAGATTTATTTTTACATTTTAAAATAAAAAAATTACATTCTGAGGTTAGTTCTGGATTATGATAGCAATGCTTTACCTGTGTTCTTGATTTGAGGCGTCATGATTCTTTGGCTTGAAGGCATTTTGATGATTGAGGTTGAGTTTGTCTGTGTGTGATGTGTCTGGATATTGACTGTGTTGTGTGTAAGACACAGCGGCTCTTTTATAGTGGACATAAAGTGGGCACATGGCCATTATAACCATAAGGAGGGCGTCTCCAATGTCAAACTTTGGCCAAATAAAGGCAGCACAT
>CM040924.1:3042500-3097500 GCA_023029165.1 Gobiocypris rarus
TTTGTACGACTCTTTATCACTGTGTTAAGCACACACAAAACATTTTTTTATTTCAAATATACATTTTCAATTAATACATTTCTGTGTGTTATATGTATGTTAGTAAGTGGTGAAACTGTGTTAATGTGGTGTGTTGCGGACCGGGTGTGCTAAAGTCCAGGGCTGCAATGAAAACACCCATTCTTGTTAATGTGTGCCTTGCTTATTTTATTTATTCATCAATGCATTTGTATGTGTATATTTTCATTCAATTTTTGTTCAATAAAAAAAAAAGAAAAGAAAGTCGAGGGCTGCTTTTTATTCCCTCTAGTCTCTGTTTACAGGTAATCTGCTTATTACATAATCACTGTAATCCTTCCATAAACATCAGATCTGTTGCAGGAGTATGATCGAATATAAGTGCAAGGGGAAAACAATGTTGTTATTATATTTTCCTAGATTAAAAAAATAAAATAAAAAATGTTGTCTGTGTGAACTTATATTTATTTGGTAATGCATGATCAACTGTCCATTCCTTTAATTAACTGACCCATGCTAAAATATATATTTCTCTATAGTTCATAACAGGACATTTACTCTTCTACATAAATATATTACATGAGTTTAAAGTGCAAAGAGTAAAGGTTTGACCCCGACGTGATTTGAACACGCAACCTTCTGATCTGGAGTCAGACGCGCTACCGTTGCGCCACGAGGTCTGCGATGGCCTCTTCATGAGTTTGATTATAATCTTCTGCATTATGATAGTTTATAAATACTGTCGTATGTCAGGCTGACGTCAGGACGCTGATTATGTTTCAGGGTGAGTCACATGATCATCATAACATCAGCTCGTGCATTCATTATTGCGCTGCAGCGCCATCTGCTGATCTGCACAGTACATGTGAGTTCATGTTTAAATATTATAATGATTAAAATATTGACCACTTTTTTTTTTTTTAAATGTACTTAGATATTTTCAGTCTGTCAAAGATCAACTAATCTCAGATTTAAATAGGGGTGAGCGGGGCACAACCTAAAACTTTCCACACCAAACTTAGTGTCATATCAACCCACATGAAAAAATATTATAGTATATTATAGTAAAATTACTCTAGTAAACACTATAGTGTTTTTGAACCGTACTATAGTAAATATACTACAAATTAACAAAGTGTGGCAAATACTATAATATACTACAATTTACTGTAGTATCTTTATAGTATGGTTCAAAAACCCTATAGTATTTACTAGATTAATTTTACTATAATATACTATAGTATACTATAGTCATTTTTCATGTGGGAACACTAGAACAAAATGCGTCAAAATTAAAAAATCTTTTGGAAGATATACTGAACATTTATGCAAAAGTACATTTCTTAAGTTTATTTGTCATCTCTATTTTTCGTGTTTATGTAAATTAAGACAAATCTGATATTATTGTAATCTTATATCTGTTATTTAAGTGTTTAGATCGTTTTTTAATGCCGGGGTTAAATGCGCAGGTGGGGCATGTTGTCACACTGTGCTTCAATTAGAAATAAGCTATTATTCTATACTTTTAACAATTCTATTAAAAAACCACGGAGAATAAATGTGAATAAAGAGTCAGAAATGTTTAATTGTTATTATGTCTTGAACTATGCTGTATAGCTGTGTTTTGGTGTGTGTTTGTTGTCAAACTCAAAAATGTGTTTATTTTTAATGATTTAAAAAATGTCATTATTTTATTTTTGAAAAAAAGTTAATAAAAAATATTTTACATAACGTTTTAAGATGTCATATACTCATGTTACATTGTATAAAAAGTATACACTGTATTAATGAAACAAAACCACATAATTATAAATACTCTGAAGCCCAATGTGGATTTACACAAACTGAGAAAGTCCCTAATTCTTATAGAATTATTGTTGCTTTTAGCAAGGGAACACGAACCCAGTTGTTTGTGTAAAACAAATGCATAATTTCATTATCATTATAATGTGTACTGTATATAGGCCTTATTCACAGCAGCGCCATCTTTGAGGCTGTGAGGGATAGACGCACATCTCTTCAGTGGGTTGTACTGTTATTTAATGCGTTTTGGGATTGTTCTGCTGATGAAACACTGCAAAAATAAATTTACAAGAAGTTTTAGTATACAAAAAGCTCTAGGTAACATGAGCTGTGGAAAATGATAAGTGACTTATGAGCTTTATACAGCGGATGCCATTGAAAACACGGTAAGTCTTACCCTCACAGCCTCGCTTTCACACCTGTCATGGCGCTGCTCTGGATAAGGCCTGGGGCTTTGAATGTTAAGACTAAAGGTTTGACCCCGACGTGATTTGAACACGCAACCTTCTGATCTGGAGTCAGACGCGCTACCGTTGCGCCACGAGGTCCTGTGGTCAGCGGCCTGAGTTACTGCTGACCACCGCGAAGAGCTGCATTTCTAATGTGAGATCTTTTTCATCTTTAAGGTGTAGTCAAGACAAGGGCCCACATGTATAAAACTTCTTAACCCTGTACGGTGTTGCCTCCAGGCATCATAGTCTATTTTAGTTTATTTTTAATAAAATGAAACACTAATCTGTTGGTCAAACCTATCTCAGGGAAGAAGAACTCAAATATTAATCAATGAAAGTCCAGAAAATTGATCACATGACCCACAGGGGTCCATTTTGTGTCCTGTTTCAGCACAAGTGCACAGGTCACACAGGTGAAAAGTGCATTTTTCACAAATTTGCGTCCAGTTAATCATCCACAAAAATGAGTCACCTTCACTGGTAAGTAAAGACGTATTTTCAAGAGCTTTACATTATATATTATCAAATGTTTTAGAGTAAATAACAAAAACCTGTTGCCTCAAAGCCATTGTGTTTTGCAAAATTGCACAAGGCCATGCCAGACACACACTAGGTTGGATACTAATATAAGGAAAAAACTAGAATTCTCTAAATATATTTGCATTTTTGCATGACTTTGTAATGCACTTATAAGAATAGTAATTCACATAATATAACTGCACCTATTATGATCTGCATATTTCCTATAGCAGTTTGATCCTCATACTACACACTGCACTTTTAAATGCTTTTTCCGCATGGTTTGAAGATCAGCTGGAAAGTCAATGAACTGCCACAGTAGTGGCCAAAAGTGATTTCTGGCATAGGCAAATTTACATGTTCACCCTTTATTCTAATATTATTAAAACATGTGTTAAAGATTTAGCAAATATTGTGTAGTTGTGGAGTCAGTTGTTTTAGTTGTGATAACACATTGAAACATGGCAAATTGTGCGGACCTCATTTTTGTCCAGGCTGAAATGGAAATAAATTATGAACACATGCAAACAGAGAGGATCAATGAAATATTAATAACTGATTATGTTGCAGTAAATGCTGTAGTTTGCCATTTTTGCTAAATTATTTTGTCAAATATACCATAAGTTTAGTGTTTTTTGTTCTTCCCTCATATTTTAAAATATATAGTCTAAATATAAAAATATTTTCCTCCTATTTAAAAAAAAAAACATTACTTTTGGCCACTACTGTACATTTGTGTGGTGACACAACAGTGCTATTTAAGACTATTTATTACTTTAATTTCTGCAGTTAGAGCATTGATTTGTAGATTAAAAGTTACAAAAAGAATATCCTGACAGTCATGTTTTTATTGTTTTCATGTTGTGTGAATGCCATACATGATTTAAGTCCTGTTGTCCACTACAGTGTACGAAGTCAATGCCCTATTGTGTAGCTGAACGTAATATTTTTATTAGAAGCCCCATAATATTTTTTCTAAAATGTTGGTTTTGAAAAATAGTCTGATTTAAATTATATTTACAAACTATTATCATATTTCCATAAGAGTGCTAAATTTGATCACTAATGTCAGTCATTTTTAAAGACCAATGAGAGGCTGCTGTCAAACATTTGGTATCTCGGAAAAGCCCTGATTGTGCTCTTTACAGGTGCTCTGACAAAATAAAAAGTTTATTCCCAGGAGGATATGAGGGAAGCACAAAACACTAAACTTATCTGACACAATTATTTAGCAAAAAAGGCAAAGTACAGCTACAGGTTTTTGGAAAAACTAAAAAAGCACAGACGTTTACTGCAATATAATGTTATTAATATTCCATTGGTCCTCTCTTGTTTTTGCATGTGTTCATACTTTCAAAAATGAGGTCACACAATTTGGCATGTTTCATTGTGTTATCACAACTAAAACAACTGACTCCAATCACAACTACAACCCCTTGTCAAAAATCATAAAGGATCCCAATTAAAAAACCTGTACAGGATTCCATTTAGAATTTCTATTTTGGAACCGTTCCTTTAGGATTCCGTTAGGAATTGTCTTATAAGAATTATATGTATTGTCCTATAAGATTCTTATCTGATTCCTATTGGATTCTGTGGGAATTGTCTGGGAATTGACAATAGCCTATACGTAGGATAATTTCTACAAGATTTTAATGGGATCTCTCTCTCTCTCTCTCTCTCTCACACACACAAACACACACACACACACACACACACACACACACGTTACTCTAAAAAGTAACTCATTCATTAATCATTTATCTATTATAATAAAAAATAATACTAAAAATATCACAGGACAAAGTAAAATAACATTAAAATAAATCAGAATCTCCAATAAGATTCTAAGAATCCAATAAGATCCTACAGGATAAACTGAAATTCCAATAGGATTTTTTGACAGGGGATATGCCTACAAAAAGCGTCACCGGCTCACAGCCATTACATATTTAAAACAATATCTTAGTAAAAACAGTCATATTGACAAACTAGATATAATTTGAAAGCTTACAACCTCTAGTTTTCATATTAGGTTACTTATTTTCAAAATAAATTACAGAGGAGTAGTAATTTATCAATTTACAAGAAGAATATTTTCGTATTCATAGACCTTTATTTTGAAATAGTAATGAACATTTCAAAACAATGATAAACGATTGGTAACGTTAGATAACATCCATTCAATTTCAAGAGGGGGAAAAAATGTCTGAAAATGTTTTAAATATAAAGAAAAAAAATTAATGTAACGTTGCGGCGAGTTATAATGGCTGTAATGCGCCATTTGCGATTTCGGATTCGGCCAAGTAGATCCAGCGTGTAAACAGATCGGTTGCCTGGATACAGCGTTTGCGACGTATGACGCTAGAGTCGTGTGATGTTGTCACAATAATAAACCAGTTGGATTAAGAGTTTAAACGGAGATCGAGAGAAGATTGCTGAATATTTCCATCAGTTGTCGATCTTTTCATGGCAGGATTTCAACTTTTAAAAACTTTTGCATGTTGTGAATACACCTCTTTATGAGTTTGCTATTTATACAGCTGTAAAAAAAGCTGTACTGTATTAACACAAACGTCTATTTCCCTCTTTTCGTAG
The DNA here is from genome assembly GCA_023029165.1 of Gobiocypris rarus. Lineage (NCBI taxonomy): Eukaryota > Metazoa > Chordata > Actinopteri > Cypriniformes > Gobionidae > Gobiocypris > Gobiocypris rarus. The sequence continues at coordinate 3,047,891 of CM040924.1, forward strand.
ACGAGAAAGCTGCAGAGAGACGGCGACAAGCTGGTAAGTGCTTTTGGAGTCATTTTTAACGGTTATTATTGTTAATTGACCAATCGTGTCGTCCTCGTTTCAGTTTTCTTAGAGAAAGTTGAGAGGATGGACATTGGTTGCAGTGACCGGTTATTGAAATGGTCATTCAAATGTATGTTGGTTCCCATTATATGGTGCTCAATCATAACACTGATAACTGAATCAATCCCACAGAATCAGTGTGGAACAACGAAGACGCTGGGAGTGATATTTAAGATGATGAAATGATCCTACATTTTTTTAGCCTCTGATCCAAAGGTGTGAGCAAATGCATGTTGGTAAATGCACACAAATCAAGCTGCTTTTGAGGTATTATTGATTTGGTTTGGCCATAAATCCCCGGTGCGCAGTTGTGGACATGTAAAATAATAGTTGATGTCATAGTTGATGATTTTTGAATTCAAGTTATGCGGTCCTCCGGTCCGAAACGTTTTTTTTTTTTTCATAGTGACTATTAATTTTATATTGCGTATAGCTCCAAAAGTTAGACACTTAGAAGACTGAAACCAGTGTCATCTTGACCTTCTTGATTTGTGAATTTGTTCACAACAAAGCTCTTGACCGCAAAGTCAAGAGCTAGTCAGAATTTGAATAATAGGCGTTTTTCAAGCTTAATGTACATTTACACTGCTATACACAAACTCACTTGTTTTTAGATTGAGCCTGATTTGTGAAACCTTTTACAGTGCATACTGGGTCAGTTTGCCCATCCCTTGGTCATTAACATCACTTTTCTGATTTGTGAAAACAGTTTTATTGAAAAAAAAGCATGCCTACAACATCACTGTCTTTAGTTGACATAATAATAATAACAATAACAATAATAATGAGAAAGATGATGACAAAATGCCAGTGCTGTGAAATAACATTTAATATTTTGTCCCTTGTGCAAATGTAATATTTTATATTTATTTTATTATATTATTATATTTAAAGAACTTTTGTCAATGAACAACCAAAATAGCATATTATTTTCCATGGCAACATATCATGTGTATATTTACAAACTGCAAAATGTGCAAAGCCATGGACTGTTATCCGTGGTTATCGCGTCGATCTGCTCCTGGGTCAGATCAGTGCATTTTGCAAATAAATATTACATTTGCACAAGGGACAAAATATTAAATGTTATTTCACTGCACTGGCATTTTGTCATCATCTTTCTCTTATTATTATTTTTATTATTGTTGTTATTATTATTATTATTATTATTATAACAACAGTAAATTAAATTGTAATATAATTTCTTATACTAAAAACACAGCAGGTAAAATACATAAACAATAGGCTACATTATATAATAAATGAATAAATAAAATGAGAGACAATGAGATTAAGAGAAGTAAACAGCAGCACCTAAAGTAACAACACAAGTCATTTATTTTACAAGATATGGTTAAAAATATTACAACTATTTTTTTTTTAAGCAAATAATTTTAGGGTACGGTCAATTGTTACAATTTAAGAAGTAAACATCAAATAGAAAGCACATTAAATATTTTGTAATAAACTGAGCCATTCTCCACTTTAAAAGTTTTCACAAATCAGAAAAGTGATGTTTATGACCAAGGTATGGGCAAACTGACCCATTCTGCACTAAAACAAGTGAGTTTGTGTATAGCAGTCTGCGTGTTTGTTAAAAAATGTACGTTAAGCTTGAAAAACACCTATTATTCAAATTCCGACTAGCAGACTCACCAACGTATTTGCAGTCAAGAGCTTTGTTGTGAACAAATTCACAAATCAAGAACTATGACATCAACCAATATTTTACATATCCACAACTGTGCACCGGGGATTTATGGCCAAACCAAACCTGAATATCGAACCGCAAGCTATCTTTACTGAAATAACTCACATATTTCTAGCAATTTCTTTGCCTAGTCGTGTCCTCTTCATCCATTTTAGTTTTCCCAGAGAAGGTTGAGATGATGGACTATAAGCCTTTTAGAGGTGTTGTGTGGGACTTTGTTTACTAATTTCACTGGATGTTATCAAGGATGACAGAATGCCAACCAGTCAAATAAGTCAAACGGATCCATGTAACATGTTTGGTTTGCTTGTTCACGTTTAGAGTTTGTTTTTGATCTGATCTGTTCATGTTTGACTTTCTTCTAGTCTGTTATTCAGTTCTACTCTGTTCTCTCCCTGTTTGTTTGGTTTCTAATTGATTGTGTTAGTTCAGTACAGGTGTGTTTCAGGCTACAGCTTTGAAACCACACTAGTGACAGCTCCAGCCCCTGACCAGAGTCCAGTGTGGCTTTAGCCCCTGACCAGAGTCCAGTGCGGCTTTAGCCCCTGACCAGAGTCCAGTGTGGCTTTAGCCCCTGACCAGAGTCCAGTGCGGCTTTAGCCCCTGACCAGAGTCCAGTGACGGCTCCAGCCTCTATAGTTTGGTAAGTAGAATTTGACCTCTGATCCAAAAGTGTAAGCAAATGACAAAAAATAATGCACAGAATAATTTTGTGTTTACTGGAGTTTGTTCTGCATATACCAACATCACTCTGTTGAATTATTTTCTCTCTTTAGATCAGAAAGCTGTAGTGGAAAAATAGCAGCACCCTGACAGAGAGAGCATTGCTTGCTTTGCTGGTAAGTGCACAATTCAAACTGTTTTTTGAAACATTTTGTTTAATTTGGGGAATTTATATTTCTAGTTAGCCATTTCTTTGCCAGTCATGTCCTCTTCATCTGTTCTAGTTCCAGTCAAATATCAGAATAATTTCAGCCCTTGACCAGAGTCCAGTGATGGCTCCACCCTGACCAGAGTCCAGTGACGGCTCCACCCTGACCAGAGTCCAGTGACGGCTCCACCCTGACCAGAGTCCAGTGCAGATTTAGCCCCTGACCAGAGTCCAGTGATGGCTTTAGCCCCTGACCAGAGTCCAGCGTGGCTTTAGCCCTTGACCAGAGTCCAGTGCGGCTTTATTCCCTCACCAGAGTCCAGTGACGGCTCCAGCCTGACCAGAGTCCAGTGCGACTTTAGCCCCTGACCAGAGTCCAGTGATGGCTTTAGCCCCTGACCAGAGTCCAGTGCAGCTTTAGCCCCTGACCTGAGTCCAGTGATGGCTTTAGCCCCTGACCAGAGTCCAGTGCGACTTAAGCCCCTGACCAGAGTCCAGTGCGGCTTTAGCCCCTGACCAGAGTCCAGTGCAGCTTTAGCCCCTGACCAGAGTCCAGTGCGGCTTTAGCCCCTGACCAGAGTCCAGTGCAGCTTTAGCCCCTGACCAGAGTCCAGTGATGGCTTTAACCCCTGACCTGAGTCCAGTGCGGCTTTAGCCCCTGACCAGAGTCCAGTGACGGCTCCAGCCTCTATAATTTGGTAAGTAGAATTTGACCTCTGATCCAAAAGTGTAAGCAAATGACAAAAAATTATGCACAGAATAATTTTGTGTTTACTGGAGTTTGTTCTGCATATACCAACATCACTATATTTTTTTTCACTTTTGATCAGAAAGTTTTAGTGGAATAATAGCAGCACCCTGACAGAGAGAGCATTGCTTGCTTTGCTGGTAAGTGCACAATTCAAACTGTTTTTTGAAACATTTTGTTTAATTTGGGGGCTTTATATTTCTAGTTAGCCATTTCTTTGCTAGTCATGTCCTCTTCATCTGTTCTAGTTCCAGTCAAATATCAGAATCATTTCAGCCCCTGACCAGAGTCCAGTGATGGCTCCACCCTGACCAGAGTCCAGTGCAGATTTAGCCCCTGACCTGAGTCCAGTGATGGCTCCACCCTGACCAGAGTCCAGTGATGGCTTTGGCCCCTGACCTGAGTCCAGTGCGGCTTTGGCCCCTGACCTGAGTCCAGTGCGGCTTTGGCCCCTGACCTGAGTCCAGTGCGGCTTTGGCCCCTGACCTGAGTCCAGTGCGGCTTTGGCCCCTGACCTGAGTCCAGTGCGGCTTTGGCCCTGACCTGAGTCCAGTGCGGCTTTGGCCCTGACCTGAGTCCAGTGCGGCTTTGGCCCTGACCTGAGTCCAGTGCGGCTTTGGCCCCTGACCTGAGTCCAGTGCGGCTTTGGCCCCTGACCAGAGTCCAGTGCGGCTTTAGCCCCTGACCAGAGTCCAGTGCGGCTTTAGCCCCTGACCAGAGTCCAGTGATGGCTCCATTCTCTATAATTTGGTAAGTATAATTTAAACCTCTGATCCAAAAGTGTAAGCAAATGACAAAAAATAATGCACAAAATAATTTTGTGTTTACTGGAGTTTATTTTCTTACTTTAGATCAGAAAGCTGTAGAGGAATAATAGCAGCACCCTGACAGAGAGAGCATTGCTTGCTTTGCTGGTAAGTGCACAATTCATTAAACATTTTGTTTAATTTGGGGGCTTTATATTTCTAGTTAGCCATTTCTTTGCTAGTCATGTCCTCTTCATCTGTTCTAGTTCCAGTCAAATATCAGAATCATTTCAGCCCCTGACCAGAGTCCAGTGCATATTTAGCCCCTGACCATAGTCCAGTGCAGCTTTAGCCCCTGACCACAGTCCAGTGATGGCTTTAGCCCCTGACCTGAGTCCAGTGCATATTTAGCCCCTGACCAGAGTCCAGTGCGGCTTTAGCCCCTGACCAGAGTCCAGTGCAGCTTTAGCCCCTGACCAGAGTCCAGTGCAGCTTTAGCCCCTGACCTGAGTCCAGTGACGGCTCCAGCCTCTATAATTTGGTAAGTAGAATTTGACCTCTGATCCAAAAGTGTAAGCAAATGACAAAAAATAATGCACAGAATAATTTTGTGTTTACTGGAGTTTGTTCTGCATATACCAACATCACTCTGTTGAATTATTTTCTCTCTTTAGATCAGAAAGCTGTAGAGGAAAAATAGCAGCACCCTGACAGAGAGAGCATTGCTTGCTTTGCTGGTAAGTGCACAATTCAAACAGTTTTTTTTTTTAATTACATTTTGTTTAATTTGGGGGCTTTATATTTCTAGTTAGCCATTTCTTTGCTAGTCATGTCCTCTTCATCTGTTCTAGTTCCAGTCAAATATCAGAATAATTTCAGCCCCTGACCAGAGTCCAGTGCGGCTTTAGCCCCTGACCAGAGTCCAGTGCGGCTTTAGCCCCTGACCAGAGTCCAGTGCGGCTTTAGCCCCTGACCAGAGTCCAGTGACGGCTCCAGCCTGACCAGAGTCCAGTGCGGCTTTAGCCCCTGACCAGAGTCCAGTGCGGCTTTAGCCCCTGACCAGAGTCCAGTGCGGCTTTAGCCCCTGACCTGAGTCCAGTGCGGCTTTAGCCCCTGACCAGAGTCCAGTGATGGCTTTAGCCCCTGACCTGAGTCCAGTGCGGCTTTAGCCCCTGACCAGAGTCCAGTGCGGCTTTAGCCCCTGACCTGAGTCCAGTGTGGCTTTAGCCCCTGACAAGAGTCCAGTGATGGCTTTAGCCCCTGACCAGAGTCCAGTGATGGCTTTAGCCCCTGACCAGAGTCCAGTGCAGCTTTAGCCCCTGACCAGAGTCCAGTGACGGCTCCAGCCTCTATAATTTGGTAAGTATAATTTGACCTCTGATCCAAAAGTGTAAGCAAATGACAAAAAATAATGCACAAAATAATTTTGTGTTTACTGGAGTTTATTTTCTTACTTTAGATCAGAAAGCTGTAGAGGAAAAATAGCAGCACCCTGACAGAGAGAGCATTGCTTGCTTTGCTGGTAAGTGCACAATTCAAACTGTTTTTTGAAACATTTTGTTTAATTTGGGGGCTTTATATTTCTAGTTAGCCATTTCTATGCCAGTCATGTCCTCTTCATCTGTTCTAGTTCCAGTCAAATATCAGAATCATTTCAGCCCCTGACCAGAGTCCAGTGACGGCTCCAGCCTGACCAGAGTCCAGTGCGACTTTAGCCCCTGACCAGAGTCCAGTGACGGCTCCAGCCTGACCAGAGTCCAGTGCGACTTTAGCCCCTGACCAGAGTCCAGTGATGGCTTTAGCCCCTGACCAGAGTCCAGTGCGACTTAAGCCCCTGACCAGAGTCCAGTGCGGCTTTAGCCCCTGACCAGAGTCCAGTGCGACTTAAGCCCCTGACCAGAGTCCAGTGACGGCTCCAGCCTCTATAATTTGGTAAGTAGAATTTGACCTCTGATCCAAAAGTGTAAGCAAATGACAAAAAATAATGCACAGAATAATTTTGTGTTTACTGGAGTTTGTTCTGCATATACCAACATAACTATTTTTTCACTTTTGATCAGAAAGTTTTAGTGGAAACATAGCAGCACCCTGACAGAGAGAGCATTGCTTGCTTTGCTGGTAAGTGCACAATTCAAACTGTTTTTGAAACATTTTGTTTAATTTGGGGCTTTATATTTCTAGTTAGCCATTTCTTTGCTAGTCATGTCCTCTTCATCTGTTCTAGTTCCAGTCAAATATCAGAATCATTTCAGCCCCTGACCTGAGTCCAGTGCGGCTTTAGCCCCTGACCTGAGTCCAGTGCGGCTTTAGCCTCTATAATTTGGTAAGTAGAATTTGACCTCTGATCCAAAAGTGTAAGCAAATGACAAAAAATAATGCACAGAATAATTTTGTGTTTACTGGAGTTTGTTCTGCATATACCAACATCACTCTGTTAAATTATTTTCTCTCTTTAGATCAGAAAGCTGTAGAGGAAAAATAGCAGCACCCTGACAGAGAGAGCATTGCTTGCCTTGCTGGTAAGTGCACAATTCAAACTGTTTTTTTTTTTCAAATTACATTTTGTTTAATTTGGGGGCTTTATATTTCTAGTAAGCCATTTCTTTGCTAGTCATGTCCTCTTCATCTGTTCTAGTTCCAGTCAAATATCAGAATAATTTCAGCCCCTGACCTGAGTCCAGTGATGGCTGCACCCTGACCAGAGTCCAGTGATGGCTTTAGCCCCTGACCTGAGTCCAGTGATGGCTCCAGCCTCTATAATTTGGTAAGTATAATTTGACTTCTGATCCAAAAGTGTAAGCAAATGACAAAAAATAATGCACAAAATAATTTTGTGTTTACTGGAGTTTATTTTCTTACTTTAGATCAGAAAGCTGTAGAGGAAAAATAGCAGCACCCTGACAGAGAGAGCATTGCTTGCTTTGCTGGTAAGTGCACAATTCAAACTGTTTTTTGAAACATTTTGTTTAATTTGGGGGCTTTATATTTCTAGTTAGCCATTTCTTTGCCAGTCATGTCCTCTTCATCTGTTCTAGTTCCAGTCAAATATCAGAATCATTTCAGCCCCTGACCAGAGTCCAGTGACGGCTCCAGCCTGACCAGAGTCCAGTGCAGCTTTAGCCCCTGACCAGAGTCCAGTGCGGCTTTAGCCCCTGACCAGAGTCCAGTGATGGCTTTAGCCCCTGACCTGAGTCCAGTGATGGCTTTAGCCCCTGACCAGAGTCCAGTGCGACTTAAGCCCCTGACCAGAGTCCAGTGCGACTTTAGCCCCTGACCAGAGTCCAGTGCGACTTTAGCCCCTGACCAGAGTCCAGTGCGACTTTAGCCCCTGACCAGAGTCCAGTGATGGCTCCACCCTGACCAGAGTCCAGTGCGGCTTTAGCCCCTGACCTGAGTCCAGTGATGGCTCCAGCCTCTATAATTTGGTAAGTAGAATTTGACCTCTGATCCAAAAGTGTAAGCAAATGACAAAAAATTATGCACAGAATAATTTTGTGTTTACTGGAGTTTGTTCTGCATATACCAACATCACTATTTTTTTTTTCACTTTTGATCAGAAAGTTTTAGTGGAAACATAGCAGCACCCTGACAGAGAGAGCATTGCTTGCCTTGCTGGTAAGTGCACAATTCAAACTGTTTTTTGAAACATTTTGTTTAATTTGGGGGCTTTACATTTCTAGTTAGCCATTTCTTTGCCAGTCATGTCCTCTTCATCTGTTCTAGTTCCAGTCAAATATCAGAATCATTTCAACCCCTGACCAGAGTCCAGTGCATATTTAGCCCCTGAGCAGAGTCCAGTGATGGCTTTAGCCCCTGACCAGAGTCCAGTGCGGCTTTATTCCCTCACCAGAGTCCAGTGACGGCTCCACCCTGACCAGAGTCCAGTGCGGCTTTGGCCCCTGACCAGAGTCCAGTGCGGCTTTAGCCCCTGACCAGAGTCCAGTGATGGCTTTAGCCCCTGACCAGAGTCCAGTGCGACTTTAGCCCCTGACCAGAGTCCAGTGCAGCTTTAGCCCCTGACCTGAGTCCAGTGCGGCTTTAGCCCCTGACCAGAGTCCAGTGATGGCTTTAGCCCCTGACCAGAGTCCAGTGCGACTTTAGCCCCTGACCAGAGTCCAGTGCGGCTTTATTCCCTCACCAGAGTCCAGTGCGGCTTTGGCCCCTGACCAGAGTCCAGTGCGGCTTTAGCCCCTGACCAGAGTCCAGTGATGGCTTTAGCCCCTGACCAGAGTCCAGTGATGGCTTTAGCCCCTGACCAGAGTCCAGAGCAGCTTTAGCCCCTGACCTGAGTCCAGTGATGGCTTTAGTCCCTGACCAGAGTCCAGTGATGGCTTTAGCCCCTGACCAGAGTCCAGAGCAGCTTTAGCCCCTGACCTGAGTCCAGTGATGGCTTTAGTCCCTGACCAGAGTCCAGTGATGGCTTTAGCCCCTGACCAGAGTCCAGTGATGGCTTTAGCCCCTGACCTGAGTCCAGTGATGGCTTTAGTCCCTGACCAGAGTCCAGTGCGGCTTTAGCCCCTGACCAGAGTCCAGTGATGGCTTTAGCCCCTGACCAGAGTCCAGTGATGGCTTTAGCCCCTGACCAGAGTCCAGTGATGGCTTTAGCCCCTGACCTGAGTCCAGTGATGGCTTTAGCCCCTGACCTGAGTCCAGTGATGGCTTTAGTCCCTGACCAGAGTCCAGTGCGGCTTTAGCCCCTGACCAGAGTCCAGTGATGGCTTTAGCCCCTGACCAGAGTCCAGTGATGGCTTTAGCCCCTGACCAGAGTCCAGTGCGGCTTTAGCCCCTGACCAGAGTCCAGTGATGGCTCCAGCCTCTATAATTTGGTAAATATAATTTGACCTCTGATCCAAAAGTGTGAGCAAATGACAAAAAATAATGCACAAAATTATTTTGTGTTTACTGGAGTTTGTTCTGCATATACCAACATCTTTCTGTTGAATTATTTTCTCACTTTAGATCAGAAAGCTGTAGTGGAATAATAGCAGCACCCTGACAGAGAGAGCATTGCTTGCTTTGCTGGTAAGTGCACAATTCAAACTGTTTTTTGAAACATTTTGTTTAATTTGGGGGCTTTAAATTTCTAGTAAGCCATTTCTTTGCCAGTCATGTCCTCTTCATCTGTTCTAGTTCCAGTCAAATATCAGAATCATTTCAGCCCCTGACCAGAGTCCAGTGATGGCTCCACCCTGACCAGAGTCCAGTGCAGCTTTAGCCCCTGACCAGAGTCCAGTGCAGCTTTAGCCCCTGACCAGAGTCCAGTGCAGCTTTAGCCCCTGACCAGAGTCCAGTGATGGCTCCACCCTGACCAGAGTCCAGCAACTAAATATGACTGTCAATCGTGTGTACAACCCAACAGAACAACAGTGATGTCATTAGACGCATGAGACACATACTTTAGATTGTCTCTCTTCACCAGCCCTGCAGTCCCGGATCAACGTGTACTGATCCTCCCGTACACACCAGATATGGGATGAGAATTCTATTAATAAAATCAGCATGAGCTTGGGAATATGAGTTGAGTTTCTCACGGGATTAGATGAATGAAGAAAGCAATAGGTGTAATAGTAGTTAAAGATCAGCACTTTAGGATCTAAACCACGTATCTTCATTCTTAAAGCCAAGATTCACATGTCCTCTTGAGGGATAAGTTGCAGCGAAGTCGTCTGAATCCAATGGTATGAGTTTAGGGTGTGATTACCCGTCAATCTGAACAACGGAAGATGGAGAATTGTCTGGAAACAGTGTAGATTTTACACACTGTATCAATATACTGAATATATGTATATATAATCTCACCAAAAGGATTATTAGGAACACCATACTAATACTGTGTTTGACCCCCTTTCGCCTTAATTCTACGTGGCGTTGATTCAACAAGGTGCTGAAAGCATTCTTTAGAAATGTTGGCCCATATTGATAGGATAGCATCTTGCAGTTGATGGAGATTTGTTCCACCACATCCCAAAGATGCTCTATTGGGTTGAGATCTGGTGACTGTGGGGGGCATTTTAGTACAGTGAACTCATTGTCATATTCAAGAAACCAATTTGAAATGATTCAAGCTTTGTGACATGGTGCATTATCCTGCTGGAAGTAGCCATCAGAGGATGGGTACATGGTGGTCATAAAGGGATGAACATGGTCAGAAACAATGCTCAGGTAGGCATTTAAACAATGCCCAATTGGCACTAAGGGGCCTAAAGTGTGCCAAGAAAACATCCCCCACACCATTACACCACCACCACCAGCCTGCACAGTGGTAACAAGGCATGATGGATCCATGTTCTCATTCTGTTTACGCCAAATTCTGACTCTACCATCTGAATGTCCCAACAGAAATCGAGACTCATCAGACCAGGCAACATTTTTCCAGTCTTCAACTGTCCAATTTTGGTGAGCTTGTGAAAATTGTAGCCTCTTTTTCCTATTTGTAGTGGAGATGAGTGTTACCCGGTGGGGTCTTCTGCTGTTGTAGCCCATCCGCCTCAAGGTTGTGTGTGTTGTGGCTTCACAAATGCTTTGCTGCATACCTCGGATGAGAAATTGAACAAGTGTTCCTAATAATCCTTTAGGTGAGTGTACACCGATCAGGCATAATACTATGACCACCTTCCTAATATTGTATTTATCCTCTTTTTGCTGCCAAAACAGCCCTGGCTCATCGATGCATGGACTCCACTAGTCTCCAGAATCCCCAGATCTCAATCCAATCGAGCATCTGTGGGATGTGCTGAACAAACAAGTCTGAAAAATAATGCTGAACAGGTCAAAACAGTTGTGTGTAAAGTGTCAGCTATTCTGAAAAAGAAGAGTCACTTGTGCTTTTCACTTGTGCAACAATCATTGATTTGGAATTCCAATATTTTTTTTTTGTTTTTGTTTGAAACTCTTAATGCCTGGCTCACACTACAGGAGTTTTAAAATCCTATCCGATTGTAAAATCTGGTTGCAGCACACACTTCAGGAGAATCTTTGCAGATTTTCTTCCCTGAAATCTTAAACATGCTCACACTACAAGATTTGAAATTCAAGCATCACACACTACAAAATGTTATTAAGATTATCGTGCCAGAGGAAGCGCATCACGTGATCTACGCAACAGATTGGAATCGGGGAAAATGGATACTGTAAACCGAAAACTTGCTCTATCAATAATGATCGTTTGTTGTGGGAAAAAAAAAAAGTGGAAAAATAAACGAGTGTGGATGAGAAAATGTTTGGGGAGACGGGATCAACATGGACTGTCAGTTCTTCAGCGAGAAATGGAGGTAAAATGTACCTTATATTAGTATCATAGTGTGCTAGAATGTTTACCGTTATAATATTGCCTGCCTAGTTCAAAAGCGATAGTGTCACCTTTTACAGTGTAGATTTGTGCTGTAATATGAAAATACAATTGATGCTAGTATAGTAGCCTATGTATTATACAATGTGTCTACTTATAAGAAACAAGGGTTTGCAGCTTTCTCTCTCTCTCTCTCACACACACACACACACAGCGCGTGCGCACATACATACACACACGCACAAACAATCCCCTCTATCTATCTATATAATTATTGTTATCCGTGTTGTCGGTTTCGCGGTCGCCATTTCAAATGTCCGTCACTTCCGTCTAGTCGTAGACTTCTTGTTTCCTATTGGCTATTGTGACAGTACTGACGTTATTACAATCTTGCTCATCCCGATAAATATCAAACATGTTTGATATGATCGGGGAGAGCCCGGTTTATGTGAGAGCAGATCGGGAGGGGCAAGATTTTATCTGTGAACGTCTCACATTACCAGATAATCAGCGCCGAACATCGGAACCGATCGAGGTCGTGGACAAGATTTTTTCTCCCAATCTCGGGAGGGGGAAATCGGATATAAATCGGTCTAAAACTCCTGTAGTGTGAGCCAGGCATTAGTCAAGACATGGTTTCACTGTTTTTCAGTTGCATCGGAATTTGTGTCATGTTTTTGACATTTTCACATGCAAGTTCAGATTATAGCACTAAACACGGGGAAAAGTCAGATTTTCATGATATGTCCCCTTTAAGTATATGTCCGTGCAAGTTGGTTTCAGATCAGACAGTCCAAACATGCATTTTTGTCTGGGACTAGCCTTAAGTCTTGTCTGTGAAAAACCAGCTATCAGTGTTTCAAAAAAACATTAACTCTTTACCCGCCATTGACAGAATTTTCCGGCTTTCCATGTTTTCACTGTTATATGGTAGGGGGCGCTATTACGCATCTTCTGAAAGAGGAGAGAATCTCCTGATCAAAACACAGGCGAAGAAGCAGAAATGAGCGATCTCATATGGAAGCAGATGCATTTGAAAAATAATGCAATCATCAGCAACAAACAGAATATAAATCAAAACTGCATAATTTACTGAATTAAATGTTTACCCAGGTTGAGCTATTGGACTGTGCAAATTGATGGACTCCATCTGTGTTTTGATCATTGTCTTTTTCTTAAAATGTTGCCATTTTACGAAACTTACATTCAAGTGCTTATAAAAAGATTGCATGAAGCTAGAATAACACGGGTTAGAGGCTCTGTTCTTTCTTTTGATATATAGATGTTCAGATATTTGTACAACAAAATATTATGGAATATTAAATAAAAAATTCCGTCAATGGCGGGTAAAGAGTTAATGTTTTTTTTGAAACACTGATAGCTGGTTTTTCACAGACAAGACTTAAGGCTAGTCCCAGACAAAAATGCATGTTTGGACTGTCTGATCTGAAACCAACTTGCACGGACATATACTTAAAGGGGACATATCATGAAAATCTGACTTTTCCCCGTGTTTAATGCTATAATCTGGTCATCTACCAAACCAGAAAACATGAAAAAGGACAACCCAGAACCTTTGTTTTGGTAAGCCTTTTTCTGCAAGCATGTGAAAAAAATGAGCCCCCCCCCCTTAATCCTGTAGGAAGGGGATCTATTATAATATTACTGCCCCTTAATATGCACGTTTCCACCCACGGCACTGACGGACTCTTCCGTATTAGCAGTTTCCGCCCTCAGCCGGTCCGCCAGCATTTTCTCCACGCTCAAGCAGTCAACAATGTCTTGTAAGCAACACAGGTGCATTGCTTGAACGAGGGTCAATTCAAACACAGGTTTTGCTAAAAAGTTAAAGCTCAAGAACTGTTCGTTATCCAGCTTATAGTCTCCGGAGCGATACACCCTCAAAAAGTGACAATTTTAACTTGCTATAAAAACATTATCTGTTGGTTTTTTTTAGCTAAAACTTCACATCCACACTCTGTGGACATCAGAGACTTATGTTACACCTTGTAAAAGGGGCATCCAATGTCCTCTTTAAATGTCCTAATTGAACTAAGGCTTAATCCTGGCTTTATCTATTAGCTTTTTACTAGATTTCAGATAGTGAAAATGCATTTGAATGTGTGTGAAGTTTCAGACAATATTCCAAAAATAAAAGGACAGATGTAGAAAACAGCCTTAAATGTAAAATATAAACTTATTAATTTTTTTTCTAGCTGTAATTTCATAATTAGTCCCATAGAGGGTTAAAAACAATATAAACAAACAAAACGAACAGTAAAGCGACAGCCCCTCACGGATGACTGCCACATATAAACATAATAAAACACTAGCCTACTTAATCTCCCAGCCCCTTACTCTCGTTGTGCAGTGTCATCGCTTCCCCTTTTATCCTTCCGGAGCTCCTCCATGAGACCGGTGTGGCGTCGCTCCCATCTCACGGCTCTCTGCCCCACCCTGCTTGCCAGTACATTTTACAGTATATTATGTGAATATTGTTTTTAAATAATATTTTATATGCCACAAAAATCACCACAGAAAATGCAAAAAAGCAGATTCAATTAAAGACCGGTGGATAGAAATAGAGAAATGTTATGGTGTGCTTGTGAGAAATGGTGTTGAAAGAGCGGACTCATGGTATTCTGTTTAGCTGGTGTAAAACGCTCTGTAAAATAACAACACCTTAACACGTCTGTCAGCAAACACTCGTGCCCCGTCCCTCATCTCTGTGTCTCTCTCCCTCCATCCCTCCAAACTTTTTTCCTGGTCTTGTAGAATCCGAGTGGGGTTTCAAGTGTCAGTCCTTCTCTCTTCTCTCCCCCTGGTTTCTCCCTCCTTCCCACTCTCTCCTTGCTTGGTGGGTAATTTGAGTTCCCTGAACGCTTTGAATAACAGAGGGACTGTGAAATAAAAAGCAAAAAAAGTGACACTAGCTGTCAGTCGAAGGAAGACAAGCAAGACGCAGCCTCAACCATGCCTGAGCCCACAGAAGGTACATCTCTGCTTTCCCTTCATTCTTAATCAGTCTCTTTTTTGACTTTTTAGTATTTATGCAACTTCTGCTGTGTATTATGTAGTAGTATTAGTAACTAGTACGTTTAGTAGTAACAGCATTGGTGATGATGTAAACAGAAATACTTTACAAAACTTTGGTGAAATTGCACCAATCAGCACAGAAATATTTAAGTTTTGCATGTATTTTGTGCTCATATTATTGTTTAATTATCAGCTGATATTATCAGATCAGATAAAAGAATCAAACTCAACAAAACTGATGTTTGCTCATGTAGAACTGTTAGATTGATTAATTAAATCTTGATGCATGACTGATATATTGTAATCTGGCATCATGTGTTGTGCTGTTTTGTTTTCCTTCTTGTCATTGCTTCTAATGTTTATTCCATAATATTTCCAAGCACCTTCTTTAGTTTGACAGCTTTAAAAGTCGCTAAACCTGCTTGGAGCACCTCAAATTAATAGTATAAGCAATGCAATAGGATGAAAACTGTGGGGGGAGGAGGAAAGTTCGTTCATGAATGAGGAAGGGTTCAGTGTGAAGAGAAAGAGTGGAGCAGATGTGTCAGGGCAGAGAGATAAAGTTGCACAGATGGTAAAATTAAAACCAGACCAGAGCTGGCATATGAAAGCTGGAACTCACACACACACACACACGCACGGTTTACAGAGAATATTGGTACAAGAAAATATTATTTCAATCTTTCTATACTTAAATATTTTACATTTAATTTTCAGTGTAATGGATGAAGTGTCACTACAACATCATAATAGACAGACAGATAGATATATAAATATTTATAGATAGACAGAGAGAGAGACAGACAGATAGATAGATAGATAGTTATATGGATAGACAGACAGATAGATAGACAGAGAGAGAGACAGACAGATAGATAGATAGTTATATGGATAGACAGACAGACATAGATAGATAGACCAACAGATAGATAGACAGACAGACAGATAGATAGATAGACAGACAGATAGATAAACAGATTGACAGGCAGATAGACAAATATGTCTGCAGTCTAAACTATCCATTAACAGTTCACTAAACCTCAGGCGGCACACCTAAAACCATATTCCCTGTCACTGTCAGACGTATACAGTTGTGAAATATGTCTCTTCCTCATGTCATAGTAGTTTATCTTTTAAACCCATCCTGCTATAGCGAGCCTGTAAGACGAGAAACCGCCTGATAGTGTGTGAACGGCACAGAGATGAACGTGCCCGCTGCTCATCTCCAGATCTTAGCACAATTCCACACTGACCAACGGCTTACAAATGTTTCATACCACAAGCCGGATAATCTCTTCATCAACTGTAAAAGGATCATTTACACTCGGAAAATATTTAGGCCTAAAATTCAGATTTATACAGTTTAAAAGTCATACATAAATTAATAGGCCTACACTCCAAAAAATATATATCTATTTTTAAATATTTTCAAAATGCATTTATCAGATTGCTTGGAATCAGATCAAACTTTAAACTTTTTTAAATTAAAAACTAAACATTTATCAAATGATTTTGAGAAATTAGAAAAAGGCAACACCTAATTTAAGAGGAGAGGAATCCGAAACCTCAAGCCACATCGGTGGAGACACACTATTTGATTTGGAGCTAGTGTATAAGTCCCTGCTGGGATCTAATTAGCAGTTTGGATACTAATAAAAGAGTGACCTTGGAGACCTTTCCTAAAGCCATGCCTATGGCCACATGACAGACCGTATATCATATGACACAAAACCTAAACAGAATTAGTTTTCAGTATCTAGAATTGTTGGCCTTTTTGACACTCCAGAGTAAGACATAAATATCCCATGATGACCTCTGCCTTTTCTATTTTCACCTCATCATCCGGTCTGTACATCTCACTTTATTACAACTTTATTTAATCATTAATTGTGTAACAAACAAGATTTTAATATAATGTGATTGGAATACGATTGGAACAATGGAATATCCCCTGGACGGCAACCTCTGCTACCTCGCCCCACCTTTCCAATGAACGCATCCTGATGGCAGTAAATCCGTTCAGCAGCCTGTCAGAAGTGTTGATTTACACACCGGCACGCACTTTTAAGGGTTCTTCCAGATGCCGTTGTCCGATATGGTAATGCCACCGAACCCCAGGGGAGAGACGAGCTCTAAAAATACCATCATATGCTGATAATCGGCACTTCAGTTTCAAAGACTTTATAGTGTGAAAGAACACACTGAGAGACGATTTAACAGCGTTTTCCACCATCAAATGCAACGTTATAGCTGAGTCTTCTATTTAAAGGTGGCATGAACAGCTTCTTTTGAAACAGTCACATGAAATGAAGACCTAATTTATAGTTCATTTGTTTTAAATGGAGCCAACTTAAGATCTTATGTCATGTTAACTCACTCACCTCCCCGCTCATGGAATAAATGAATCACAGAGGAAAGGCAACGCTTGCTTTTGTGCAATGCTACGCTATATTCAAAAGTTAAGGCTGGCTTTTTAGTCTGTTCATGCTCACCAAGACTGCATTTATTTTGTTCAAAGATACAGTGATATTGTGAATTCTAATATGCTGAGTATTATCAACGTGCTGCTTCATATTTCTCTGGAAACATTCTTTGATGAATATAAAGTTCAAAAGAACGGCATTTATTTGAAATTGAAACCTTTTGTAATATTATAAATGTCTTTACTGTCACTATTAATCAATTTAATGCATCCTTGCTGAATAAAAGATATTTCTGTACCTGTAGGCGTCAGTCCAAGACAAATGCCAAAACACTCTAAAAAATGCTTGGTAAAAAAACAACCCAATGTTGGGTCAAATATTGACTAACCCAGCAGTTGGGTTGTCTTAAGCAAATGTTTAACCCAACCGCAGGGTTAAAACAATCCAACTGCTGGGTTAGCCCATATTTGACCCAACATTGGGTTTAAACAACCCAGCATTTTTTAGAGTGCAATCAGCACAAAACTAAAACCCCCCAAATCCAGTGCAGAAGTAAAATAATATCTAATATATTAATAAAATATAATTTTATGTGGTCTTAGAAGCACTAATAAAGTCTCAGAGCACTAGTGAAAATGCTACACTCTAAAAAATGCTTGCTAAAAAAACAACCCAATGTTGGGTCAAATATGGACTAACCCAGCGATTGGGTTGTCTTAAGCAAACATTTAACCCAAATGCAGGGTTAAAACAACCCAACATTGGGTTAAAACAACCCAGCATTTTTTACAGTGTAATATTTTGCATATAAATTGTAATACCAAACACATTGCACACATTAAACACATTTTCAATGACAGTACCATTCTGGGTTGCTAATTTTAAAGTGTGCATGACACACACAGTTTCTCATGATAGAGTAGTATTGCATGATCCTTGCATCCGACAGCTCCCATAACCCCGAACTAAGCTTGTCAATGGGCGCGCTCTTGCTCTCGCTCTGGTTGATGCGTGTGTGCTCATCCGGGAGAAGTGCCCATACAAGGAATTCCGGCCTTTATGATGTCATACAGGGCCATTCCTGGAAAAAAATGGACCAAAACTTGTTTGAATCCCTAAGGAGTGTATTTGGCACAGTACTCGTACAAATCGTTTTTTTTTTTACATTTTGGCCATGTTTAGCATGAGAAACCAATTATTATGTAAAAATGCATGAAATAGCATTAGACCCCCCCATACCTCCCTTAAGATATAAATCAGCAAAATGCAAATCAAATCTAGAAGCTTGCTAGAAACCTTAGAACAGTTTGCATTTGCCAGCAATGTAAAACTGAGATACTGAGATACCTATTCAGTTATTTATTATGACCCTGCAGCTGCCAGAACATTATATTACCAGCGACCGTTCAAAAGTCCTTAGCATAAAGATCCGCCGCATAAGCATTTAATATCATGTAAGGTCTATTGAACAGAAACTTGTAATGGACAGCTGTGAAAATAATAAAATGCATATAATAGCCCAAGGTTATGCTAGCAAAATCAATATGATTATAAACTTTAAAGAGAGAGGAGTTTAATCAATTTTAATGAACCCAGCTAACAGAAATATGTATCACATTAAGTTATGAAAACATTTCAGAATATTCTGTTCTCAGTTTTTTTTATTAGAAATTCTTACATGAAAAAATTGGAATATTCCATTTGATCATTTTGCAAACATTATTGGAATGTTACTTTTGAATGTTCTCGGAACCTTCACTGTAACGTTTAAAAAAACGTTAGATCAACTTTTCAGGAAAAAAACAACAACATTCCATTAATGATGTATAAATAATGTTCTTGTGCTATTATTAAAGACAAGGTGACTTTGAACAAACGTTCTTTAAACGTTACTGGAAGAACGTTTGTTCATAACTTTGAGAGAACCTTGCCAGGAAGTTCTGAGAACCTTCCCTGTTTGCTGGGAATCTGTTACTTGATAGAAGATAATCATAGCGACGACACACCCTCAGAAACCGTGATCCAAACAATGCAAGGTAAAAGTAAATAGTTTGACCCTGTTATAGGTTGCATATAATTGAATTTGAAAGTCCTGAAGTAATACCAGCACACTTATTACATTTCAATGGAATGACCCGGGATCAGGTGATTGCTCTGGGGCACAATGCTGACAGATTGTGTCTCACCTCTCAGACCTGGAAACTGAGCTTTAGCCACATCCGTCGTCTGTGTGCACAAATATAGACTGTATCCTCGCACACTATTTGCCACCCAGATTTGCTGATTTGGTAACGTGTGACCTTTTATTTATATTAACATAACCTGAATATCATCCCAATTGCCCGAGTGATAGATGGAGGTTTAGCAACTCTGTTGGGAGCAGCCATTTGTGTGTGTGTGTGTGTGTGTGTGTGTGTGTGTGTGTGTGTGTGTGTGTGTGTGTGTGTGTGTGGAATTGTGCTAAGACAGGAGCTTACCGTCCTAATGTGCTAAATCCAGCATGTAGTACACTGTGTTGAGTATCACCTCAGACCCTCTGAAACAAACACACACACACACACACACACACACACACACACACACACACACACACACACACACACACACACACACACACATTCATCTGAGGTCAATTATGAAGACCAAGTTCCTTACTAGTGAGGTGTTTAAAATAAGTATATAAACCCTAAAAACTAGATATAAAGTGCTTCTCTATGGAGTTAACAATCCAACACTCTCCATTGACTTTTTATTGCGTGAAGCATCCTCCTTGTAATTTATTACTTATAACAAAAATCAAAACCATGTACAAAAGCTGATATGTGACAAGGTGTACAGCAAACAAGCTTAAAAACACAGAACTACTTTTTTATATGCTGTCGACAAAAAAAAGAGTGTTTAAGGAGAAAAAATTGGATACAGGTTATAAGGCGTGAAGCTTCAGCAGGAAGAATGGGTGAATTTTGGGATCCTGACACTCAGTTTGTCTACGTGTGCCTACGTGTGCAGGATTTTTGTAATAAGTCAGAAATGACAAGGAGATTGCTTCACGCAAAAGAAAGTCAACGGAGATGGTTGGTTTGTGGACGTGGTTTTCAGATTATGACGCGTGTCGTTCTGCCTCTTTACCGTTACTGGCAGTTTCTGATATTTTCAGTGCGTGAGATTGTCCTGTTTTGTTGTTGCCGGTGAGCTCTTAAAGCTGCACTATGCAACTTTTCCGACCACTGGAGGTCGCTTATTCAAAACAAAAGCGTAGTTTGTTGACGCCAAGTTTGAGCAACACACGGCTCACGAGCAGCGGGACTTTTATTATGAAGGGACACAGTCGCCATTTCCGCGTTTCTGCTCATGAGTATGAGGTAAAGCAGCTCTGTTTATCATATTAGATACATTTGAGTGTGTTTAAAATTTTGTTATGACATTACTCTGTGTGTTCGCTCGGCGGCTGCTGTGACACTTGTTCACACTGCTAAGAGTAAAGCTTATAATAAATAAAACCGGAAACCGAGGGTAACGCAGATATGACGCAACTGACAGGTGACTCCCTCACACGTCCCAGTTCATTGGTTAAAATAGCAATTTTCTCATAATTTACAAATAGTTGGAAACATTTGGGATATTGTTAGAAGATACATATGATGTTATGAACTTAACGTGTTACATTCGAGGTTTGTGAGAGCTTACAACGTTACTGTTTTAATTTTGTGTGGTTTGAAATTTGATGCGGTGCTTTAAAAAAGAGGCCTGGGAAGGCCATCATAATCACATCATGGCTTGGGGTTTGTATTTTATAGAGACCTAAAAGAGTAACAACATCCTTCAAAAGGAAGCAGTGCTGTACTGATCCATCCTACTTACTTTTTAAAAGATTGTGGGCTCTAAAAATATAATTGAGCTGGAATGAGTCGCCTAGTTTATGTAAAATCAATTCAATCAAAAGTGGAAACATAAAAACATCCTGTGTGGCTCATCTTAGTTAACATAAAATGAATGGTTGCATATCTGTGGTTAAGGGTCATTATGCTTCGAGACAGTTATTTGCCTGACCATAAGAGCCTTACTGTAAGATGTTTTTGCTATTTGATCCTGGTGTGGTCGCTCGTTGGATTCCTGGCCTGACATAAGAGAGGTTAGGAGTTATCATGGCCTTTTAACAAGCGCCATGGCAACAACTCGCCCTCCTGAGAATGAGGCGGGTGGATGTTAGGCATGCTGCTATTTCAGACCACATGATCACAGAGAGTTTCTCATCATCAGTGGAAACATTTTGATGAAGTTGCAGCAACACCTCACTTGCCAAAACAAGAAATTAGCACTCAACCGACATGGGATTTTTTTATCCGCAGATGCTGATAACTAGGAAATATATTTATTAAATCTAAATAAAATGCTCTTTTTTAACTCTCTGGTGCTCTTCAGTCATTTTTTAACATAAACTTTACGTTTAGTTCTTTCTTAAAGGTGCACTATGTATTTTCAGTGCGTGAGATTGTCCTGTTTTGTTGTTGCCGGTGAGCTCTTAAAGCTGCACTATGCAACTTTTCCGTCCACTGGAGTCGCCTATTCAAAACAAAGGCGTAGTTTGATGACACCAAGTTTGAGCGCTGAATCTTGGGACATGTGGTCTTCACCTCACAGCCGGTGGAAATTAATCGGGATAGGACTCGGGCAGAAATCATGTTCATGGATGTGATTATTAACGTTACTGTAGTGTGAAGCAGAGCAGGGGCGAGTGCTGTGGGAGCTGAGCAAGGCCGCTGGAGCGATTGTTAATAAGATGAACCCAACACACACCTTGCGAGTAGGATTTTATTATGCAACAGTCGTCAGTGCCATTTCCGCTTTTCCGGTCATGATGAGTATGAGGTAACGCAGCTCTGTTTATTATATTAGATACATTTGAGTGTGTTTAAAATGATGACGTTACTCTGTGTGTTCGCTCAGCGGCTGCTGTGACACTTGTTCACACTGCTAAGAGTAAAGTTTCTGCCAAATAAAACCGGAAACCGAGGGTAACGCAGATATGACGCAACTGACAGGTGACTCCCTCACACGTCCCGGCTCCTTGCTTAAAATAGCAATTTTCTCACAATTTACAAATAGTCGGAAACATTTGGGATATTGTAAGTACTCAACTAACCAAAATAAATAACACTGGACTAGTGTTTTTTGGATATTTTACAGAAAAATGTTTACAAAGTGCACCTTTACGGTTTTACTTAATCGGAATGTATGGAACTCAGTAAAAGTTTTAACCCATTGTGTAAATACATCGGGCCCTATCACACACCCGACAAAATGTGACAGTACGTGCAATATTTTTTGCGAGTTTCAGCCTGACACAGTCTTTAAAAAGCAAATGCACTTGTAATGGCTATCCATGCCATGTTCGTCACCATTTCCATAAGCTTTGACACAAAGGACTTGAGGTGTGAATCCAAACTTTTCTTGAAATGTTTACTTTTTCTTTGTCTTGTTACAACAAAAGAAACTCATAACACAAATACGGTCCACTTTTTCCAGTTACAAAACAAGAAAATTTCACGGTCAAAAGACTAGCTCGAAGCTTTTCTTGTTTCCATCTACTCTCTTTCTTTTTGCATACGTATATATATATATATATATATATATATATATATATATATATATATAATATATATATATATACACCTTTTCAAGAACATAATTATTCTTAATATAAGGAAAAATATGACAAAATTATTAACGTTATTATATGGCTCTAACAGCATGTTAGCCCATCTGTTTGCCCATGGGCTGCTGGTCTGAAAACCAGGTGTGTTCAGGCGCATTGTTTGCGCGTTGCTGTTTTAAGGAACTGAAAACGACTGCACCATTGACCAACAAAGTATTTTTTTATTTTTTGTGTTATTTAAAGTTAGTAATATGTGCCTATAGGTGTGTGCACAACGTGCGTACAATCTTCTCATTACACACACAGGGCCGCACAGGAGCACACAAAAAGGATTCCTCTACGGAGAAGCGTTCAGTCTTTCATCCGCCATGTAAACAGCGAATCCGCCATAGTGCGAGCACAACTGGCTCTTAAAGGGAAAGGGAGATGAGACTCTGATTGGTTTATTGCACGTTACACCCAAAACACACCCATGACTCATTAAAAGACTAGGGACAACCATGCATGCACCTGGCGCTTTGACCATTTTTCCATCGTTAAACTAGCAAAAGTGGATTCGGACATGCCCTAAGTGCACCGTGCACTTCAGACCATGCGCTCAGATCCTTAAAATAGGGCCCATCAAGTTTAAAACTTGTTTAGATTATTTATGGCTTAGATGTTCCTCACAGTTTTAGAGTGAAACGTGTTTTGGAAAATATATATTATATACAATTGAATTTTTCTGCATTTTTCTTAATAATTTTAGTTTCCCACAAAGATCTTATGTGCACACAAAACATATGCGTGTAAAAATATACAGAAGAAGATCAGTTTATTCCACCTATACTTTTCTGGTGTCATATTTATAGGGTTGTAGAGCTTCCATGTGGCCGACTGCCTGGGGATTCCTAAAACATATCCGCTTACTACTCAGAGTTCTGGGATATATTTATCACGAGGGCAGATGATGTCAGAATGGTTACATAGTAACTTAGGTGGTGGTCATCAGTCATGATTCACATAAGCATTTGGTCATCTGGTCAGCAGGTTGAACATTTTATTGAATGAATGTATTGCAGAAATATATATTAAACATGCCTTTTGTTGGGTCAACAACTTTTACTATACTGTAAAAGTTAATGTTTTATTTAATATGTTGCTGTTTCTATGTAATGATTTGTAACATTTACCAGCAATTTCTGAGTGAAATTGTTTCAAAATAAATCCTACATGACTTTTCCTCCCCCTGTGTATTTTAATTCACTGTTCTAATAGGTATTTGTAAATACTGCCTGTAATCTGTATAATATTAATTTGAGCTTTTTCTCAATTCTTCCCACTGAGGTAAAGTAGATATAGGCTACTTGACTGAATGTGCTTCTCACAAATATGTAACCACATATTTAGGATTCAGCAGGACCAAATGTTCAGACTAATCATTTACGAATCAACCATTAAATAATATACCAGTCAACCATTAATATAAATTGGGGCATCTATATTTATGCCAATAAATTTGATTACATTTTAACTGTATTCCCTGATCAATAGTTTTCAAATTACGTTCGTCATTACGAAATTCAAACAATATGAAAATATTGCTTAGTTACAATATTTTTTGTATTGTTTATTTGTGTGACATAATTAATATTCATGAGATAAGTCACGAGGCCAAATTATGTAAGGTAGCAAAAACGGTCATTTTGAATTTCGACTAACGTTCAATAAAACATCTCAGCTTTCAAATTAGTTAATGTTATTACGAACAATATTGTTACAAACAATACATGTCGCTTTAAAGATAATGTATATCTATGGATTAAACCACCTCGTCCATATGACAGGGTCGATCGCGAGCGAATCAATCTAACTCAATGTTATATACAGCACGAAATAAACATGAGTGATCATCTGAATGTATGCTGAAATAAAGTTCTAAACTTACTGAAATGTAATTAAATGTCTCATGTAGTCACACTAATCAACAACGAAAAGACGTCAAATCAAATGAATAAAACGGCTTACAAACAACATCACGTGACGTTACATTTACCTCAGGGAAGTCAATGTCCACAGCAAGAGTATCTCGGTAAAATCGTGAATATATAGTTAAAAATGCATAATGTATGAACTGTATTATAAATTAATTATATTTCAACTTAATTGTTTAATGTTACTTTTTCCTCATTTCTTCCCACAGAGGTAAATCCTGAGGGTAAGTGAAATCATTAGCTTGCAATTGTTTCCAGATGACAAGAGTATTTAACCATTAAACAATATATAAAGCTATGCATACAGTAGGTTTCTTTAGTGTAATGTTGTTCTTTCATCTGCAGAAGCTTCAGGAGAGTATGGTAATAAATCTGAAAATGAGCAACTTCCTTATATTGTATAGCCTAATCCTTATATAAACCACTTACTAACTACATAAAGGAGTCACTTAGAACTTATTTTAGAGTTCTAAGCCAAATGCATGACATGACTCTATAATTTGGTACAATTTCAATTATATTTACATTGAGGTGTGTGTAAATATAATTGACTTGCCCTAATATGGAAATATGTTTTAATTAAAATGAATGACTGCCAAAAACTGAGAAGAGGATCTTCTTGGTTGACTCTTACCTTGTGCATGAAGCTCACCCAGAATTCAGTTATTTCAGTGATACTATCATAATAGTAATTCGTTGTTAATTTTAGACAACAACCCATTGTATTGCGTGAAATTAATACGTTTTAAATATTTGCAATGAATATTTAAAATGGAAACAGAGAGTGCTTTGTGTTGACAGAATTTCCACCATGACTTGTTATTTAAAGGACCCCTATCTGTGGACATCCGAGTCGGTCTGCATGTGTGTGTGTGTGTGTGTGTATTTTTGTATTTATATAACATACCTGTTCCATGCTTGCAGAACGAACCGAGCTGTCAGGACTTTTTTTGGAGAAGCCGGAAAGTGTGGTAGCCATCGCAGGTATAGAAACATAGACACGGACAGCTTACTTTTGTAATTACAGGACGAATGTTTTGTTAATATTATTGATGTTTTGTACACAGGTAAAGATGTATCGTTTGTGGTTAAGGTGGACTCCACCAACCTCACACGTAAACCCACTATGAAGTGGTTAAAGGGGAAGTGGATGGACCTCGGCAGCAAAGCGGGAAAACACATCCAGATTAAAGAGACGTATGACAGAAACACTAAGGTTAGAGGGCAGTGTGTTGTCATAGATAATGTCATATAACAGATTAGACGACCCTGATTATGAGACAAACCCCTTTTTCAAGATGTACCTTTTGGAAAAAGGATTTTTGATAAAGAAAATGCTTTTATTTGGAAATTATTTTCATACTGCATATTTACATTTTTGTTTTGAAAGTAAGGTAAATACTGGTAAAATGGACCAACGATCACATTTAAAAATAAACACTATGGCATTCAATAAAACCATCTGAATTATATAACAATCAGGATTTTTGAAGTAGAAGTGATGGGCCGAGTGTCTTGGTTTTTTCGTTAATCAAAATATGGTCACCTTAATCAAATGAAATTAATTTGTCACATGTATTTTATTAAAGGAACACTCCAGCGTTTTTAGAAATAGGGCTTATTCAACTTCTTTCCTACATTTAGATATGTGGGCAAATGCTTTTTTGTCTCAGTGCATGCATTGTTTTAGTTTGGCAGGGTCGCCGCTAGCTTAGCTTAGCATAATGAATGGAATCCTAAGTTGCCAGCTAGCATGTCCCGAGTAAAAGTGATCAAAAAAAAAACCACCTAATTACTTCTTGTGGCCTGCATATTCACAACGAGTACAAATAGCGATGCAGATTAAGACTAGGCGATTTCCTAGGCAGATATTAACTTGGGACTATATTATGGGGAAGCACAGGCGAAGCACTGCTACTTGGGCGCAGAGATATCACGCAACACATGAAATCCCCAAACTTCCGTCAACATACCGGCATATGTTGTGAATGTGTTGCGTCCCAAGTTAATATCTGCCTAGGAAATCGTCTAGTCTTAATCTGCATCGCTATTTGTACTCGTTGTGAATGCGCAGGCCACAAGAAGTAATCAGGTGGGGGTTTTTTTTTCGATCACTTTTACTCGGGACATGCTAGCTGGCAACATAGGATTCCATTCATTATGCTAAGCTAAAATAGCGGCGACCCTGCCAAACTAAAACAATGCATGCACTGAGACAAAAATGCATTTGCCCACATATCTAAATGTAGGAAAGAAGTTGAATAAGCCCTATTTAAAAAAAAAACGGTGGAGTGTTCCTTTTAAATATCATCCTAAAATGTGGCACATTTCTTTCACTCTATCGTTCTCTCCCAGATCTACACATACGAGATGAAAATCATCAAGGTGGTCCCAGGAGACGCAGGTGGATACAGGTGTGAAGTGTCTGCCAAAGACAAATGTGACAGCTGCACCTTTGAGATCACTGTGGAGGGTTAGTGTGTCTTTCACACACAATCAAACACAACAAAAATAACACTTTATCTCTTAGTATAAATCTGTAAATGTCTGTTCTATATTTATAATTTTTCCTTTCCTGTAGCTGCTGAGCAAGAGGAGAAAGCAGATATTTTGTCTGCCTTCAAAAGAGCGTAAGTCTCAGTAGACAGACAGACAGACATGACAGAGTATATTTCTCACAATTTGTGACTGAACAGTTACTGGAGTAAATGTAAAAACACATATTGGTCAACAGTTAATCTAAATCTAATTTAAATCTAAATATCGGGGTGTATATGATAATTTTTATTTTCCCTCAATTCGGACGCACAAATGAGTGCACACTTTACATACAATATACACCGATCAGGCATAACATTATGACAACCTTCCTTATATTGTGTTGGTCCCCCTTTTGCTGCCAAAACAGCCCTGACCCGTCGAGGCATGGACACCACTAGACCCCTGAAGGTGTGCTGTGGAATCTGGCACCAAGATGTTAGCAGCAGATCCTTTAAGTCCTGTAAGTTGCGAGGTGGGGCCTCCATGGATATGACTTTTTTGTTGATGTAAAAGAAAACATGATTCATCAGCCCCATACGCAACAAACTGCGATGCTCTGTGTATTCTGACACCTTTCTATCAGAACCAGCATTAACTTCTTGAGAAATTTGAGCTCCAGTATCTTGTCCGTTTGATCGGACCTCACGGGCCAGCCTTCGCTCCACACGTGCATCAATGAGCCTGGGCCGCCCATGACCTGTGGCCGGTTCTCCACTGTTCCTTCCTTGGAGCACTTTTGATAGATCCTGACCACTGCAGACCGGGAACACCCCACAAGAGCTGCAGTTTTGAAGCTTGCCGTGATGAAGAGATAATCAGTGTTATTCACTTCACCTGTCATAATGTTATGCCTGATCATTTTACATACACATAAATATGAGTATGTATATTGTGTTGTATATACAAGTATTGTTTATTTTTGCAAGTATGTATATTGCGTGAAATTCAACATGTGCTCTTGTACAGTGATGCCGGGGAGGACGAGGGAGATCTGGATTTCAGTGCTCTTCTCAAAGCTGCTAAAAAGTAAGTATTCACTCTGTCCTTTAAAACCACACTCCATGTCCTCTAACCACTTAACTTTTATTGATCGCGTCAATTTCTCAGAAAAAAGAAGCCAGAGCCTGAGGTGGAGATCGACGTTTGGGAGCTTCTGAAGAGCGCTCATCCCAGCGAGTATGAGAAGATCGCATTTCAGTACGGCATCACTGACCTGCGTGGAATGTTAAAGCGACTCAAGAAGATGAAGGTTGTGGAGCCCAAAACTAGCGAGGGTACGAGAGAGAGACAAATGAAAAATCAAGTCTGTGAGCTTCTGTTTGTGATTGTGTGATCGTATGTGGGATGTTTCCACAGAATTCCTGAGACGACTGGAGTCGGCATACTCCGTTAATAAGGGAAAGAAGATTGTCCTGTCTGTGGAGGTGGCTGACCCTAATGCTGAGGTCAAATGGCTCAAGAACGGCCAAGAGATCAAACCTTCTGCCAAGTGAGAATCCAGAAAATACACACACATACATTCAATAAGACAAAAAAGACCATTCATGGGAAACCCAGACAAAAAAAACACTTATTTTATTGAAGATCATGATCCAGTTTTTAATATTTTTAACTTAAAGTGAAGTGTCATTCATGCACCAAACTAAATGGCAAAAATAACATTCATATTTTGTCCAACTATACAGGCCATGAGAAGCATGTTTAATATTGAAAGGAGGTGTCTCACATTTTTGTGATTTGACCGACTCTTTGTGTGGCAGATACATCATGGAGGCCAATGGAAACATCCGAACCCTCACGATTAACAAATGCAGTCTGGCAGATGATGCGGCATATGAATGTGTTTGCGGGACTGATAAATCCTTCACTGAAGTCTTTGTTAAAGGTATGTGTAAATCAAATAACCTTGACATGAACTATTTTCACCTGTTTCCAAATATTCACATTTTCACTTTCTTTTAGTTTACATGATTACTACATATATTTTGGATTATGCATCAACTCCATTAGCATAATAGTTTTACACTTTTTAGGGTTATGAACAAATTCATAATCAAAAAAAAAAAACATAGTCATAATGGTCAAATCATCTTTTTAAGAAGTCATAGAGAAGTCTCTTCTTTTCTATCAGTTAATCTTATATTTTGTCAGCAGTGTTGGGTAATTTACTCTTAAAAGTAATTAATTACTAGTTACTAATTATTACATCTTCAGTAGTGTAATTAGATTACTGTACAAATTACTCTCACCAAAAAGTATTTAATTACTTATTACTAATTACTTTCTAAATCCTTTATCAACCTCGACTAGTTTGGTGATTCAATATGAAACAGCTCTTTTAATTCATTCAAATAAATAATATAAAACTATGTAAATTATTCTTATTAACTGACCAAAGTATTACATGTGAGAAGGATACATAAAAACATGCATTTTAAAGTTAGACTTAAAATGTTGATGTTAATTCCACCATTGTATTATATATAATTGTACTACAGTCTATAAACAGTATTTAGTTCAATTACATCAGAAGTAAAAATAAGAGTAATCCATCATGTTACTTTTTCAAGGGAAAACTAATTAAATTACAGTAACTAATAATTTAAGGGATAGTTAACCCAAACATGTTTGTCAGTAGGGGACGAGCTTAAAATATCAGCACTCTTACAATGGATTTGGCAAAGCAAACAGTTGATCATTGTGAAGTGAAATTTATTTAGCATGTAATTCTCCTTCTAAAAAACACATTGTAGTTTCATAAACTAATGTCACCCCTTTTGCATTCAATTCAAATGTATTATATTATCTTGAGAGGGTACAATGCAATTTAATAACACTTTCTTTATCTGGTACGATGTTTAAAATCTTTAAAAACAATCACCACATCATTTTTGTGCATTGCAGAACCACCGATCACCATCACTAAACTGCTGGATGACTATCAGGTTGTGGTTGGAGAAAGAGTGGAGTTTGAGATAGAAGTGTCTGAGGAGGGAGCACACGTCATTTGGTAAAAACATGCATAAACCCTAAAAACAGGCAATACATTTTGTAAGTCTCTTATATGTTAAAATGATTGCTTTCAATTGTCTTGTCAAGTGGCTATAATTCTTATTTCATCCCTGGAAATTGAGAAAAAATCAATTTAATGGGGACATCAGTAGCAGTTTAAGTTCTCTCTACTTCATTCATTGTACTTATATTAAATATATATATATATACAGTACTGTGCAAAAGTCTTAGGCACGTTGGTATTTTCACACAAAAAAAATGTTTTTGAGCCAGTTATTTATATATTTTGCTGTAGTGTGTCTGTAGGAAATTTCAGTTTACATTTCCAAACATTCATTTTACAGTTAATTGTAATAATCCAGTGACAAGAAGTCTGACAGCAGCCGGTCTGATCTCAGCATCATCGAGTCTGTCTGTGATTACATGAAGAAACTGAGATGGACTAAATCCAGAAGAACTGAGGAAACGTCTCCCAGACACTTGAGGAAACCTTCCTGCAGAACTACAGTACTGGGAAAAGTTTAGGCACAAAAGTATAGGTCAGAATGCTTTAAAGTGAGAATGCTGTCAAAAATAATAACATAAATAGCTTTTATTTATGACTAAACTTCTATTAACTAAATCAAATGGATATTTGGGGTGAGCACCCTTTGCGTTTAAAACGGCATCTCTTCCTACATCTGTTCCTGTAGTTCTGCAGGAAGGTTTCCTCAAGAGTCTGGGAGACGCCGCCTCAGTTCTTCTGGATTTAGTCCGTCTCAGTTTAATCACAGACAGACTCGATGAAGATCAGATCAGATCTCCATGTGGAGCAGAGAGACTATTGTCACACTCTTTATGCAATCAAAAATCTCACTGGATTATTAAAATTAATGGTAATTAATTTATAAATGTAAACTGATATTTAATACTGACACACTACAGCAAAATATATAAATAGCTGGCTTAAACCCATTTTTTGTGTGTAAAAATACTAGCGAGCCTAAGACTTTTGCACAGTACTGTATTTCATCAAAAAAAAAAAATGTTTATAGACATCAGTAGCAGTTTTAGTTCTTTCTACTTCATTCATTGAACTTTATTCAGTGTACTAATTTATTCAGACACCTTCAACATTTTCTCACATTATCACAGTTTATTCACTATAGTTTAGAAAATAAGAACTCAGAGTTAAACTGTGTCAAAACAAATTCATCTTGATATTGTCAGATAACTTTGATAGAAAGGGATGTAATGGATTACAATCAACCAACCAGCTGTAAAAGACCCACTGAAGTGCCTTGAAATGTGCAGCATTATTCAGTGTGTTGACGTAATTTCGCTTGAAACGCTCCAGCTGTTAACAGCTCCTCCCCTTTTTCGAAACAACCAATAGTGTTTCATCAACACCACAGTTTGACTAGAGCCTTTCTGTCTGGTAAAGCCAGAGTTTACTCCTAATCTCCAATGGTTTATCGTCATAATCTCCTCCATATCGCTTTGACTCATGCATATGATCTGCGCTGCGCTCTTGTGTCTCTAGTAGTCAAAGGCTCTGGTCTAGACTATGTGTGTGCGCAGCGCGGTGTGCGTGAAACTAAAGTGTAACCAGACTTAATTTGCCTCAACTGATTGCTACACTGATAGCTAGCATAGCTACACTGTCTGAATCGCAAATATAGTGGGCTATGTGCCATTCACCATGTAGAAAATAGTAAATGTGTGAACAGCTGACCGATTTCAGCCGCAGTTTCACCGTCTAGAGTAGGGGGCGGGCGCTTCAGATTCTAGAGAGCATTTGATTGGACAGAAGAAGTTGAAGTCTGCGATGATGTCATCAAAATCTGATTCATTTTAACGGAAGTAAAAGACTGAAAGTTTTGAATGCTTATATCTCCTAAATGCGAATTTTGTCATTGTTTTGGAACACCAGCTTATTCATAACCTTAAGGCTAACATAATCATACTAAAAGCTAAAAAAATTCAATTTTGATTTCAGGGGGCCTGAATTTAACACCAATTTATTTCAACCAACGACCAAGCCATGCTTCATTTTGTTCAGTCTGTGGTGTTAAAGGTCACATTAGCAATTAAAGAAAAAACACTTCAGCAAAGCATGCTCAGATCAAATTGTCTGAATCATTTTGATCCCAATTTTTATCAGTTTTACTGGTAGTCACTGTATGAAGAATTTTTGGGTATGATATGTCACAGTTTACTTTATTTTGCTCTCCTCACTTAGATAAATGAACTATAGTGTCCTGCACACACTAATGAAACATTATATCTGCTGTCTGTCTGAATAATCTTTGGTTTGACTGTATATGTTGCCTTTAATGTATGTGTACTTGTAGGATGTTTGAAGATGTGGAGCTGTCTCGAGATGATAAAAATGCGAAGTATCGATTTAAAAAGGATGGGAAACGTCACTGGCTTATTATTCAAGAAGCGACACTAGAGGACAATGGCATGTACTTTGTTTACACCAATGGAGGCCAATCGAAGGGAGAGCTCATCGTTGAGGGTAAAATCTGATCTCTCCATACAAACATTATTTTCTTTACATTTGTTTAACTGGTGGTTGTGTCGACCGAAGTTGAAAACTCAATCTTTTTTTCCTGTCTTTGTCAATCCCAACCCCAGAGAAGGAACTGGAAGTGTTGCAAAGTATCGCAGATCTCACGGTCAAATCGGCAGAGCAAGCCATGTTCAAGTGTGAGGTGTCTGACGAGAAGGTCACAGGGAAATGGTTTAAGGATGGCGTGGAAGTTCAGGCCAGTGACCGTATCAAGATGACCCATATCGGCAGGTCAGTGTTCAGACACATTGTTCACTTCACTCTTAGATGTAATTATACGTTTTAAATATTTGTGTGTGTGTGTGTGTGTGTGTTCATCAATTCCAGGATTCATCGTTTAGTCATTGATGACGTCAAACCAGAGGATGCTGGAGATTACACGTTTGTCCCAGAGGGTTATGCGCTCTCAATCTCAGCTAAACTAAACTTCCTGGGTGAGAAGGAATCTCTATAGTGAGGTTTGTTGATCTGTTGTGACCGTACATAATCTGATTATTCTTTTTTTTTCAGAAATCAAGATCGACTATGTTCCCAGACAAGGTAGGACCAGTAGTTTTTATTTCAGTTTTATTATAGTTTTATTTACAGCACTTGCTAGTGTCCGCTTGCTTTGTCTTGCTTCTTTTAAGATCCCCCTAAGATCCATTTGGATGTGGCTGGTAATATGGTTTCTCAAAACACCATCATTGTTGTGGCTGGTAACAAGCTGCGTCTGGATGTGGAGATCACAGGAGAGCCCGCTCCCACCGTCTGCTGGATGAGGGGAGATAAGGTACACACACACACACACTCGCGTGACTTTTATGACAATTACTACATGGTTAAATAATTAATAAATGCTCTAATACGGCTGTTTGCAACTTTATGGCACACAGAGGAATAATCACAGGATGGTTGGTTAAAATCTCACACTTATAATCATATTTTTAGCACCTAACTAAAAAAAAACAGGCCATGTGAGGAATGATTACTTCACATTATACGTCTGTATGCAAGTTTGAGGGACTTTTACCTCTTTAGATATTATCATGTGCCAGAGATTATCCGTCATAGGTTGCCGACTCTTTATTGTATTGCATAATACATTTTAAATAATTCATAAAATAATTGAAGTTACTTATTTGAGATGTGGCCTAGTGGGTAATGCACATGCTCCATCAAGGGATGCACCGATATATCTCAAAACAAGGACAGCTACAGAAAAAAGTAGGCCTACTTATTATTGGAAGAAATTACACATACTTATTGCCAGGACAAAAATATATCTTGCAATTAAAGGCACAATATGTAAGTTTTCGCCGCCAGTGGTTGCATTTTCAAAACAATAACAGACTAAGCTTGATGATGCTATGAAGGAGAGTGGAATGATGGAGGATGTTGTTTTCACCATCCAGAGATTTATAGAAGTAATGAATCATGTCCAAGGATGAGGTAATGAATTAGCTGCCAGGAAAGTGAATTGTATATTAGCCTCTTAAGCCTGTCGTACGAGCTCGCAGACGTGTGGAAATCAATGGTGCTCTTATGGTTGCGGCTCGCAGCGTGTGAGAGGAATTGAGAGACGAGCACATTACGAGCATTACGAGTTTAAAAAGTTCAGGGAGTCGGCCCGATTTTCAACAGTGTATAGGCTGTTCCTTATTGTCAAATCATACACAACCATGTCACTTAGGCTGAATCTATGAGTTTTATTATGCTATAAGTGGCTGCAACCAAACAGCGTACGCATACACTGTCACACACACACACACACACACACACACACACACACACATGCATGCAAACTTTCTCTTTCTGGTTGTTTCTGTTGAAAGGAATGACTGCTGTTTTTTGCTTTTCAACAAATAATTTGCACACAAATAATTTTTTCTTTCTTTTTCCTATCCGAAGCAATAGCTTCAACATTGAAAGCTCCAGCTCTGTGTTTAGAGTGAAAACTCACGTGATTTCCTCCGGCTTGCCCTGTACCAGCTGCTTTGACGCGATTATCAAGTTAGCTGACTCGTACCGTGTGCAATATCTCAAGACCTCCCGAGTGTTCGAATTCACACAGTGTACGCCCTCCTTTACTGATATGTGACTATTTGTCAAATTATTTGGTGGGTTAATGCTGCACAGTTTTACGTGTTTAAAACAATTGTACAAAAAATTTGAATGAACCCACAGTATTGGCAAAGAATGGCTAAATATTTTTGTGCAACACATACTGTATTTAATTTCACTGCCATAGACTTGGTCCCCAGACTTGATAAAAAGCATTACTGAAGTACAAACAAAGTGCAATATAACTCTGTAATTTCATCAGCATAACCCACACAGAATAGTGTACGATTATGAACACTTGATCGTGAATTTACCTATGCATTATCAGCTGTCAAGTCATATCTGTATCTTCATTCATATCAATTAAAACGCATGCGAGAGCAGAGTCTCTGTCAAGTACAAGTTTGTCGCGAAGCTCAGCATCTTGAAAACCCTACGCCGATATTGATCCTTGTTTAATTTCTCCGTTTGTCCCAAAGCCTGCTTGCCTTAGTTGATCTATGTTGACTTTTTGGGGGGATTTTCTGTACTCGCCAATGAGCGGTGTGCTTGATGCTGTTTAACCACCACTTCCGCATTTGTCCACGTGTGTTGCCATGGTTTATAAAAGTGGAAACCGGGATAGCGTGGATATTAGGTCATTGATAGTCGAAAATGGCCAGGGATGAGCCATTATTTAAAATTGGAATTTCTCTGGATTTACTAATCTTTGGGAATTTTTGGGTGCACAAATGCATGAAATATATCATACTGGGCAAAGGTTTTTTTTTAATATTGTATTACAAAAATCATACATATGGTGCCTTTTAAGAATTAGTTTTCTCATTTTTGTAAATTGTGTCTGCAATTTACTAATTCAACTAACAATACTGTATGTAGACCAACAATAAATGATACAGGGTCTCATGATCATGTGGCTATAATTTATAATTTAAAAATAAATTAAATTTAGGTATAGGAGCATCAAATCGGCATATTAGAATGATTGACACTGATCATGTGGCACTGAAGACTGGAGTAATGATACTGAAAATTCAGCTTTGCAGCACAGGAATAAATTAATTAATTAAAAAAACAAAATAACAAGTTATTTTAAATTGTAATCCAATAAATGGAGTGATCAAATAAATGCAGTGAGCATATAAGACAATACAAAATATTGTTTAATATTTTGCCAAAAAAATAAAACCGATGTCCCTGTTTATTACAGCAAGTGACAGAATCAGAGGGACGTGTACGTGTGGAAAACAGGAAAGATCTAAGCTGTTTCGTAATTGAAGGAGCAGAGCGAGAAGACGAAGGGAACTACACCATCACTGTCACCAATCCTGCAGGCGAGGACAAAGCCAACCTCTTCATCAAAATCGTAGGTGCGTTTCCAGCACTGCCTCTTTCTCCCTGCAGATGGCACTGTGGTTATGACCAGAACTGCTACAAAACACTATCCAACCTCTAATGAGTGAATCACTGTTAGTGTGAATGCACCTTCAGGGTCTTAAATTCACCTTTAGGTTTCCAGGTAAACATCTTATCAGTTTGTGCATTCCCTGGGAACTAAACCCATGCCGTCTCTCCACTTTTGCAGATGTTCCTGACCCTCCCGAAAACGTGAAGTGTACTGGAGTAGGAGAAGACTGTGCCACTATTATCTGGGAGCCTCCAAAGTTTGATGGAGGAGCACCTTTAAAGGGTAACACACACCTGTTAGGTATCATAGCACACACCTGTACCTTTTACAGGTAATTCAGCCCTACCTACTTAGATACTTAGAAGACATTCACACAGCAGAATACAGTTGTCAGACTTATATTTTAGTACTTAAAGGGTTCGTTCATGTCGTTCCAAACCCATTAGAC
This sequence comes from Gobiocypris rarus, assembly GCA_023029165.1. NCBI lineage: Eukaryota > Metazoa > Chordata > Actinopteri > Cypriniformes > Gobionidae > Gobiocypris > Gobiocypris rarus. The sequence goes on from CM040924.1 coordinate 3,084,454, forward strand.
CTTCGTTCATCTTCAGAACACTAATTAAGATATTTTTGATGAAATCTGAGAGCTTTCCCTCCATAGGTAAGATTTAAATACCACTTTCAAGGCCCAGAAAGGATGTAAAAACATGGTTAAAATAGTCCATGTAACTCCAGTGGTTTAACCTTAATTTTATGAAGCGACAAGAATACTTTTGTGTGCAAAAAATAACTACTTTATTCAACAATCTCTTCTCGTCAATGACTGTCTCCTGTGCTGTTGACGTAGTAAATACAGTGCAGCACTTTCTCTAAGACAGAACGGCGACTTACCATTGGCCGTCACTGTTCACGTGAGCACCACAATGTATGCGTGTGATGCTGACGCAGTGGCTAGCCAATGGTGAGAAAATCTGCTCAGAAATGCCACATTATAATGTGTTAAAATATAATAATATGTGTTTGTTTTGTGAAGATGAACGAAGGTCCTACGGGTTTGGAACGACATAAGGGTGAGGAATTAATTACAGAATTTACATTTTTGGGTGAACTATCCCTTTAATACAGTTACGTTCAAACACAGTTAATTTACGGGAGTGATAACTGCATTATATAGCCGAACTCGCACTTGTACATTTACATGACTCAGAGCCGCATTCTCGGAAAACCCGCGACTGGACAACTAGTTTTTAACTGGCATACAGTGCGAGCTGCTATGGAAGCCCGTTTATTTTTTTAAATGAAAAAATTAAAAGAGTAATTTGACTTTTTATCTCAGAATTCTGACTTTTTTTCTCACAATTGCGAGTTATAAAGTCAGAATTCTGAGATATAAACTTGCAAGTGCTCTTTTTATTTTTTTATTTAGTGCCGGAAACGGGCTTCCATAGCTGCACAAACGCATGTCTACCGTCTGTTGTGGGTGTTCGCGACCTTCGTGTGTTAGCTTACACCTTAGCTTACAGTGACGAGATATGAGCTGTGTGTCATCTGAAGGTTTTAGATCCAGTCACTAGCCACAAATTGAAAATACGCCCAATGGAAACGCGTCAATTTCGCATGATGTGGTTTTTCAGGCAATTCGAAAAAGATCATTTTCGCTAAACTGCAATGGATGTTTCCGCATTTACAGGTCACCTGGCATACGTAAAAGTCGATCATTCTTTACAATGACACAGACAGAAAGACAGAAGATGAGTTCTTTATTAAACTCATAAAAGACAGTAGAATTACAGGAATACTGGATTCTAAACACAGAAATGCCACATTATCATGAAGTTCTTGAAGCAGATATGAGGGAGAAACACCCACAAACACCTCATACGTGACGCTCACAAGTGTAAGGTGCTTTCCTTGCCATTAATGCTTGGATAACACACCTACGTCTACTATTAAAAGTAATGGCTAATTGCGGTGGCTGGGATATACATAAATTTACCAACATCTGTAGTATAATTTTTTGAATTACTTATTGCAAGAGTGGAAAAAAAGTTTTAGCTGCATAACAGCGGTTAATGGAAGCGCATCATAACAACAGGAATCTGTTCTGCTTCTGTTTCCTAGGCTATCTGATGGAGAGGAAGAAGAAAGGATCATCTAGATGGACGAAGCTTAACTATGACGTGCATGAGAACACAACATACGAGGCCAAGCGCATGATTGAAGGCATTCTGTACGAGATGAGAGTTTTCGCCGTCAATGGAATCGGGATGTCAGCTCCCAGTCTCAACTCCAAACCATTCATGCCAATCGGTGAGAACGTGTTGCTATTTTTTTGTGATGTAATTTTTATGTCTCCTATCAGGGCTCGACATTAACACAGTGAATTTTTTGAAGGGGCAAGTGAAAGAGAATTTTACTTGCCCGGCCGGACAAGTAGCCTGAATAAAACTTCAATAACAAAAAATATTTAGGGAATCACCAAAATGCAAGAATGAGTCTGCATTCATATAGTGTAAGGGGTCGATCGATAGTGAATAATAATAAATAATGTAATGTATAATGAACTGACGGTGAGAAGGTTGTGCTGTTGACGCTCGCGCAGCCTCTCCAGGAGAAAACAAAACACATGAGCGCCCCTCACAGAGAAACTCAGTAACATAATGCGGTAAACATTCGAAATGTCTGTTTTTATTTTTATAACATATGATACAGTTCAACCAAGAGTAATGTTTTCCTGAATACCATCACGACTGAAAACGACACTGATTTCATATGACAGTTCCATAAACAATTAATAGCATTGAGTCACTTACATTTTAGATGCAATATTGACTGTTTTTGTTCTATTTCAGCAGCGAAAACCCTAACGCATCTCACAACAACAGTGTTATTGAATGATTCAGCATTTTGAATGGTTTAATCAAAGATTCAATGACCTGTTCATAAACAACTGCCTCATTCTTGAATCAGCTGTTTCAACGAATCGACTCAATGACTCTGGGTGCACACTGCGATTTTGGCCACGATTTGGTCATCTGAATCAAATTTAGCAAATCCTAAAAGATTCCTCTGATCCTAGGCTAAAATCTGAAGTCTTTGATTGTTAGTTTGACATGTTCACCGGCAGCCGATTAATGACCGCTGTGATCAAATTTGACCTCAGATGAAATTCTGGCAGTGTCAGAAGATTTGGAGATAATGATACTGGGTGAATGCTCTCTGCATATAGTATACATTCATAAAATACTTTCACTTCTTATACTTTCAAATCCCAGCCTCAGCCTATTCAGAAGTACCGGTACTTAGGTAGAAGCCTGACAAAAATGCTTATTATAAAGAAAAACATCAGACGGATTTAGAGGCTTTTGCATCTGAACTCTTCATATATATATATTTATACACTATTTTTATTTTGTATTATGATTAAAATAATAATTTTATTATTTGTGCATTATTATGAGGTCCAGCAAATATTCCCCCTATGCATTATTATATTATATTCAGCATTATGTATAGTCGTAGAATGATTCTATGTAATAAGATTATTAATGTAATAATGTCACTGAACTCCGTAAACTTAATTTTTGTGCTCTCACTTTGAAGATTGCCGTTCCAGCAGCGCTTGCACTTCTGATGATCAAAGCAATCAATTACAGTACTAATCGCAAGAAAGTGTGTCAAAATGACCGCTCTCAAACTGTAAATGTTTAGCTCATCCAAGAATTAAACTCCCTGCATTTACTCCCTCTCATGTTGTTTTTGCACGTCACGCAATCATTTGAACGTCCGTGTTTAGCTACTACAGTATGCACGTCGTGTTAAATATATAAATCATAAAAAGCCATTGTGTCTCTGACTTAAAGACTTCAGAAGATTTGGATTAGACCACTCGATTAGTTATTTTTACAATGACATTTTTTGCATCTTTTAAGTTTGAGAGGAATGAACTTTAAAAATGGAGGGGCATAAATCCCTTAGGTTTCAGAAAGAATATCTTAATTTGTGTTTGGAAGTTAAACGAAAAAGACTTGATGGTGAGTACATGATGACAGAATTTACATTTGAGGTACATTTTGTTAATTTGTGTTTGGGTGAATTATAGGCTACTTTATAAATAGGCCTACTACAGCAAGTTGAGCCTCGGATAAAACAACTATATCGCAAATCATATCGTTTCCATCAACGATACATATCGTCACATTTTAATATTGTGATATATCTTTTCCGATATATTGCTACACCCCTAACGACTACAATCAAATTATCTTCATTTTTCAAGACAAACCATGACCAAAATGAGCGCTTGAGATTTCTTTGTAGCCACCATTTCAATCCCGCGTGTAATGCAGCTCACCGTCACCGAACGCCATTGATTGATGATATAAAACGGATAAGATTTCTTGTGTGCGTCCATTTTTTACACGCCTTGACTATCGTACAGTCTGACATTAATGACAACTTAGATCTTACAGTGTGAAATGCCTTACAGCGGGGATCATGTCCGTACAGTCTGACATTTCTTATTTGTATAGTCCAAAAATATTTAAAACAATCTCATAACATTATTATTAATGCAGTATTTAATTTGATTGGTAACGGCCCAGTGTCTTATTGTAGTTTATTGATCAAATTTAAGAATATAAAATGAAAGCTGAAGAATAGCCTATATTTAATAATATTAGGGAAAATGCCCTTTATAAAAGGTAAAAATATCACAAATACGCAGATTTAAATATTTCAAAGCTGATTGAACACTGGTGAGAATATTGCTTCAGTATAAATCATATTGACAGCACAAAAAAATTCACTCGATCAAGTGATTGACAGATTCAATGAAAAGGCTTAATGTGGAGTCCTGCTGCTGTTTTAACTCTTGGTTTTCCTTTTTCTCAGCCCCCACCAGTGAGCCCACAAAGTTGACCGTTGATGATGTCACAGACACTACGTGCTCACTGAAGTGGTTTGCTCCGGAGAAGATCGGAGCTGGAGGGCTGGATGGATACCTCATAGAATACTGCAAGGAAGGAGGTGAAGCATCTTCTACAGCGAATGATTCCAGTGCTAAACTAACACTACACAAAGATAGTGGAGACATAGTGGAACCAAGTTCACAACTGTGCAGTGTGTACGTGGGAAAGGTTGCTCCAAGAATACTGAAGCAAAAAAACTGATATAACTGCTCCAATTTATTGCGACATTTAAATAATTGGAGCAGTTCTATCAGTGTGAGGACATCACATTTGTTTTTGCTTCAGTTGTTTCTGTTGTCCTGCACCTGAGCCCTGTTTGGGTTTGAGGATTATGCACACCTTTTTGTATTTTTGCTCCAAGAATACTATCATGCTATACATGGATAAATACTGTAGCACCTGCTAAATAATATGGCAAGGTGATATAGCTAAAAAACAAACAAAATGATGTATAAAATTGTATTCACTAGTTAAAATAAATAATTTACTCACTCAAATCATCCTAGGTGTATAGTCTTTCAGATGAAGACAATCGGAGTTATATAAAAAATGTCCTGGCTAATCCAAGCTTTATAATGGCAGTGATTGTTGCTCTGTTTTTGAAGTCTATGAAAGTGCTTACACTACATCTGATGACATTGCACACCAGTTACTCTCGTCAGACATAGCGTAAGCATTTTAAACTGTGAGAGGCACAACACTTTTTCCATAAGTTGAATATGGAAGTTGAATACTTAAGTTTTAAGTATGGATATTTTTCTTACACAACACACATCACTTGGCTTCAGAAGGCCCCGGAGCCGTGTGGAGCAGTTATATGATGGAGAGATGCACTTTTATGAACAGAGCAACAATCACTGCCATTATAAAGCTTGGAAGAGCCAGGAAATGTGTTAATATAACTCTAGACATACACCTAGGATGACTTGAGGGGGAGTAAATCATGGGTTATTTTTCAATTTTGAGTGAACTATCTCTTTAACTTTTTTTTCAAGTAATTTGCAAGGCATATTTGTACAAAAAACGACAAAATGTACAAATAAACTATTATAGTACTTCAGTGATGCAAATATTTACTGCAATATTTACCTACAGGTATTTTTACTAAAACACTAACATGCACAGACCTTCTGTGAACTTTTTTGAGTTATAATGTGAACAAATCATTACAAATTATTCAGTGTTTTTGAATCAGTCTTAGTGCTGTCATTAATATAAGCTTATGACAAGGACAATGGTAATTTTCTTTTGTTTGTGAAATCATTGCAAATATATGTTGAATATTCAAAATATCATCCAGCCCAATCATGTGTCCCAATCCTTATTTAAAGCTACACTGTGTGATATTTTCCCCATCTAGCGGTGAAAAGGTATATGACCATCCAGTGAATATTAGTTTCTGTTCCTCTCAATTCCGATTTCGTTTTAACTCCTACGGTGGCTGATTTAGTCCAAGATTAACATGGCTTCCAGTTCGATCAAGTGGTGAGGTTACTTTAGAAAACTATTATAATCTGCAGTTATTTAATTTGTCAGTTAAAATGTAGGTTATGACATCTATGTAAAACGAATAATAGTTTTACGTTTTGGCAATTTTTTTACCATTTCATTGCTAACATCAGCGATCAGGTTCCCAGATGAATGCAAGCTAATCTTAGTAAAGTAACTTTTATCAGTCCTTGGCGACTCTGATACATATCCTCGAGAATAAGAGTGAGAATAAGAGTTATCCTCCATCAGCAACAGACTTTCAAAAAGGCTTTCAGGTTTTCATATATCAGTCTCAAGCAATCCCCCTCTTCACATTCGACACAGTGCCATCGAGTGTTAAAACGCGAAAGGTGAAGCTTGAATTTACGGGTATGTCCCTCTTTGGCTACTGTACTTTCAAGATGGAGGGGCAACATGGCGACCCGCATTCGAACCCCTCACCCGTATGTATTTTCAATGGCATATTATAAACTTACGAGAATACTTTATTACTTGAAAGAAGTAAATATACATTAATGAGCACATATATTTTTGAAGTGTTTTTTTGCTAAGAATAAACCAAAAAAGTGACACAATGTAGCTTTAATTAAATATTTGTTTTTATTTATTTAAAATAGATATATATTTTATTAAGTGTATTAGTTTTTTTTATTTTAGTTCTTATTTTTTAATTATTTACTTATTTATGACTTCATTTTTATTAATTGAATTATGTATGTTAAAATAAATCATTTTAAAATTACATGTTGCATTTTTATTAATAATCCTTTTTTATATATTTGTATGATTGTCTCTCTGTGTCAGAAACCGAGTGGCATCCTGCTAACACGGATCTCGTTGGGCGTCAGAGTTACACGGTGAGAAACCTTCCCACTGGAGAGAAGATCAATTTCCGTGTGGTGGCAGTGAATATTGCGGGCCAAAGCCCTCCTGCATTGCTCGGGCAACCAGTCACTGTCAGAGAGATTATGGGTAAGGACAAAGTAAGATTCATGAAACATGAGGTGTATCTCAAGCTGTTTCTTCACAGTGATGTTCTCCACCCGCTTCAGAGCACCCTAAGATCCGTCTGCCTCGTGACCTCAGAACCAAATACATCAGGAGAGTCGGAGAGAAAATCAACCTTGTTATCCCCTTCCAGGTGTGTATGTTAAACACAAATCAACCACATCCACTTCACAAATTAACAAGTGTATGTGTGTTTTAGGGCAAGCCTCGTCCTGTTGTTACATGGCTGAAGGACGGGCAGCCAGTGGATGAAAAGAAAGTAGGTGTCAGGAACTCAAACATCGACTCCATCCTTTTCATCCGTTCCGCTGAGAGAGATCACTCAGGAAAATACACACTTGTCTTGAAAATTGAAAACATGGAGGACTCAGCCACCATAGAGATCCGAATTGTAGGTAAGACAAAAGATGTGTAGATACTGTTTTATCCAACGTGCATTATTTGAGTATTGATATCATTCGAACTAGTGGTGTACTAATAAGGATTTCTCAGTGGTCGATACCGATACTGATATATAGAGAGCTTATTAGTGAAATAATAGCCATAAAATGCAATTTAAAAATAACAAATAACATATTTTTTAACAAAATATTTACGATTTGTTTACCTACCCCTTTAAAATGAAATATTAACTTACCTCCTGAGACTTTAAGTTAATATTTTAATCATTTAATAACGGATTTGCATGTTCACGGTTCTCTGATTTCAGTCACATGACGTGCAGGTAATCAAATAAATAAATATATTTCATCTTTTTTAGCAAGTTATTTATTTTGAAAGATTTTATTTTAATTGAACCTGCGCAAATATAAATCATTTTAAAATTATTTATTTTAATTGTACATGTAATATTTGGATTTAATTATTATTTGTTGAATTATTTAATAATTATTAACCCATGTGCGTTAATTAAAAATTACACATAGGTCCATAGAGGACAAAAATGTCCATGTTAAAAAACTGTCATAAAAAAATGAATATTGGGAGCACAGACTTAAATTTGGTCTCATTTTAAAGAAGACCCTTGGCAGATTATTATTGAAGTCTAAAAGACAAACCAAAATTTAAAAAAAGTTATGGAGGTTTAAAGGGTAACTAAACCCTAGAGCAACTTTTTTAAATTAATGATCTGCAAGACTTTATTAGTGCTGTTCATTGTTTTGATGAAATGTTTTGACATTTGGGTATAAAGTGTTTTAATTCTACAATATATGGTGTAAAAATGTGTTGAGTGATGCCGTCTTAAGGTTGATTGGCGGCTACTGCAGTACTGCAATTTTCCTATTGAACGTCGTTGGCCATCGCTCATCTTGAGACGCTCATCAAGTAATTTGTATGTTGACTCTTCCAGCGGCTCACTACCATACCACTGGCGCGAGCTCACCATGCCCGTCGGTATCAGGAGTTTACGCAGTTTGAGCCAGCCCGAACTGATAAGGCTCTGGCCCTGTGTCTACAGACAATTCACCCTCCTCTACTTCGGGTGAAGCTGGGGGAGAAAAGTCCTCTACTTCAAATGATCAATCTGTTGCAAAACTACTGGCGTCACTCCAGTCATTCTCCATTTTTGCAAATCTGACAGCTGTCAATCAATCCGTCACTGCAGGTCTCAGGTGCACACCCGCTGGCTCAGCCCGGCCCTCGGCTCGCCCCCTCTGTCTCCACCGGGCTCTGCCCACTTTTCCATTTTTCAAATATTGCAGTGGGTGGAGTTAGGCTGTGAACAGGTGTTTAGTTACCCTTTAAGTTTATGAAAATGATTTATGAATAAAATATATATTTTATTAAACATGTAGAACTCTAAAACTGCTTGAAAATCAAAGCCATAAATCAAAAAAAGCTGTGAAATGAGCTCTCAATCAGATTTTGTTTGGGGCGCAGTGCCAAATGTTCCCCATTAGATGCCAGCAAAACTCCACTGGTGCACACAGCGGTTGGATTTGTTATTTGCAGTAAAGTTGAGTTTTTCTCTCTCAAATATTACAAGCACACCCACACACAATTTTTTTTATTACATACATACACACTCTGACATCCATACTAACACACACAGTTATTACTGCATAATTTATCCATTTGGCTTTATAATATGCAGAAGCAGAAAACAGGAATAAAGTGAGTAGTTGCTTTATAGGCCAAACCTGAGAAAACGGCACCATCTGGTGAATAAAAATTTAAAAAATGTTTTGCCAACAGAATGAAAGCCTATTAACAGAGATTGCCACATTTTATAGTTAAATGACCCTGAGTTTAAAAATTGCTTTAATGGGTTTCAATGGGGACATTTTTGTCCAAACGATGCTAAGAGGAAGTGTTTTTGTGTATGTAGAGCAACATTTAAAAAGAAAAAGAAAATGGGGCTGAAATAATAAAATTCCAATAAAAATACACACATGTGCCAAATTGTGTGAAGTTAGCATTTTAAATGCAAAATGATCAAAAAACTCAACTGAAAAAGATAAAAAGGTCCATAAGGATGCACAAGGGTTAATTGTATTAAATGATTTATGCAAATAATTCAAAAGTTATGTATTTATTTAAATTTGACATGTGTATAGTTTAATTACTATTCTTGTAATTAAACATTTTAATTTACCATTTGATTATTTTCAATGTAACTGATTAAAATGAATACAATTTTACATTGCATTATTAATTTATTTATAAATAATTGTTAGCTTTCACCAGCTCCCAAACCCTCTCTAATTCCCTCCCAGACTCTGTGTTAAACTGACAGCCCTAAAATCTCTCTGTCTTATCCCTCACACACTGAGCGCTGGTTTACTCCAGAGACGCTCATCAAGTTTAGTCCCTGACACTCCAACTCTCTTCCCAGATAAACCCGGCCCTCCGACTCAAGTGCATGTGACTGATGTCTGGGGTTTCAATGCAGCACTGGAGTGGAAAGCACCCAAAGATGACGGCAACTGTGAAATCACAGGATACACAATCCAGAAAGCAGACAAGAAAACCAAGGTGAGAGATCAGGTTTATCCTCATTAAGTGTATCGTTCATGCAAAAATGAGCATTCAATCATGATTTCCATGGAACATTTGGGTCGAGTCATGGGCTACTGTTCTGGTGATACATGAGGGTGAATAAATGATAAGTTTTATTTTTGGGTGAACGACTCGCTTTATCAATCAGTGGGTGATTTGTTATCCTCTCATCACCCTGTAGGAGTGGTTCACGGTGTATGAGCACAATCGGCGCACTAACTGCACCGTCTCTGACCTCGTCCTCGGAAACGAGTACCTGTTCCGCGTCTACAGCGAGAACCTCTGCGGCCTCAGTGAAGATCCCTGTCTGAGCAAGAACACCGCCATCATTGCCAAGACTGGTCAGTGTGGGGAACGGAATAAACCTCTGGAAGATTTCACTATAAAAATGAAGCTTAGTTATTTGACTGAACTGAGCAAATCTGTTCAGCAACATCACAATTAAAAAGGAGATAAATTATGGTTACTGTTGTTGACCAGCTAGATATTGAATCTAGCGGGATTCATGGAAAAAATGCCGTTGGGTTGTTGACATGACATGGCATTTTCACTGTCACACAAGATAAAAATCAATATAATTAGTATTGTCATCATTTAAAAAATGCAGCAAATGGTTAAACATTTCATTGTCTTACATGGATCTATTCATATAAAAACTGCTTTGTCTTTGGAGTTTTAAAATTTTTGAGCCAAATCTCAAAGTTGTCATGGTTCAATAAAATTACAACTTTTATACATTTAAAAGGAAAGCATGCAAATATACATAAATGCCTCAGGCAATCTTTTTTTTTCATCCCAATATTTCTAAAAGCGGAACTTGATACATTTTGTCACTGAAAACCATGTCCTCCGGTGTGACACCATATCCTGATTTTAAATCAGGCAATTCCACTGACACCTTTAATTAGTTGAAGGACCCCATTCAAGCTCATGCCACTGTGAAGCCCATGCCTTGTGCACATGGTAAGATTTTGTCTCAGAATTGTTCAAATATTTAGCTCTTTTGGATATAACTCTTAACTCATTTCTGTTGTCCTTGTGTGCGACAGCCTTATATTCTTACTTCTCTCTGTCACACCATCGGACACATTTCAGGATATTTCTCAAACACCACATAACAATATGCAATTTTTCTTCAAATTTTTTTTTACAAAAAGCATTTTTCACTGCTTATTTGTCAATTACCCAATTGTGTTTTAAAAATCCAGGTTTGCTGTGTTTGTTTGTAGGGCTGCACAATTTGGCCAAATTCTGTGATTATGTATCAATATAATGTCATATTTTTATTTAATTAAATACCTTTATAATCACTACTACTAAATATAAAAATAAAAACAAAATAACTTAAAATAATCATTTATAATACTTTTTAAAAACTAAATTTATTTCTGACTTCCTTCACTCTAAAACACGGAGGACATGTTTATTTGGTAACACTTTACAATAAGGTCTCATTTGTTAACATTAATGTATTAACTAACATAAACTAACAATGAACAATATATTTTTACAGCATTATTAACCTTTGTTAATGTTGATCAATAAAACGTTCATGTTCTCAATGCATTAAGTATTGTTTCTAGGGCTGGATATTGACACAAATTTCACGATTCGATTTCAATCCGATTCAGTATCGATTATTTTAGCTATATCAGGTACAGGCAAATTTTCTCAAGGAAAACAAATCTCTGAACTAATGCTGTAAACTATGGGAGTCAGATGTAGCCTACCAGGCTAAATTAGCCTACTATAACACTGAAGGTAAAAATGAAGTGAATTGTATATAAACACTCAAATTACACTCAATTATGTTTTTTTATAATAATAGTTATAATATTAACTTTACAATTACATAATCATATCTCTACTCCAATTAGTTTTGACATATAAACATTTAAATATTGGCTGTCATAAACTTGCCAGATTAATTCAAACATGCATTAAAAATTATAATGAATATGTAATGTGATGCATATATTTATCAAAATGCTCCTCTCTAGAGTTCATTTTTCTAGCTGACTAACGGGTTTCTGGTCATTATTTTCTGAGGTAAATGTGACGTTACATGACATTGTTTACAAGCTGTTTTATTGACGTCTTTGAAACACTGATTGAGCAATTACATGTGATATAATACGGATTCGGTAAGTTGTAATCTTTTAACACTTTCAGAGGCTCACTCATGTTTATTTGGTGCTGTTACTGGTTTTAAAGCGGATGACTTCTCTTGAACTGAGAGATCTCACGTCACAGCGCCAAACCGGTATTTATGTTTTTGAATTTCGTAAATAAAATGGACGTCATTTGAAACTTGAGACTTTGTTTCATATCAGTAGTAACAAAGCACAAAGATTATTGCAATTTATGGGATGGGAGGGTGCGCTATAATGTCCCGTTCATTCATCAACTGAAAACAGGATGACTAATCGATTCCCTGGGATTTAAGAATCGATATCGTTTGGTGAAAATGATCATTTTACCCAGCCCTAAGTGTTACTTGTCATCTTAAAAATGGATTAGTAAATGTTGAAATGAACAAATATGACTAAATGCTGTAGAAGTGTTTTCCATTGTAAATTGATGTTAACAAATGAAACCTTATTGTGAAGTGTTACCGTTTATTTAGTTAAATTGCAGTCTTTGTGATTTGATAATGCGATTTCGGGTTTTATTTCCACTAATCGTGCAACCCTATAACTAATACAGTAATATATTCACACATTGTTAGGATTGTGTTAGGATTTTGTAATTTGAGTGCACCGATATCAATGTTTGTAGATTTTGATGTCATTTTCTCAATGTCACACTCTCAGATTTGGAATTTAAACCCCTCCCTTACAAGGAAAAGGACATGACCTCTCCTCCCAAGTTCACCGCACCTCTGGTCAATAGATCTGTGACTATAGGCTACAGCACCGCCATCAGCTGCGCGGTCAGGGGCTTCCCTAAGGTAAGACACAATGCTTATCAAAGGATCATCTCAACATGCATACTATATTTAACATGTGGACAGAATCCTTGTCTTAAAGGAACACTCCAGCGTTTTTAGAAATAGGGCTTATTCAACTTCTTTCCTTCATTTAGATATTTGGGCAAATGCATTTTTGTCTCAGTGCATGCATTGTTTTAGTTTGGCATGGTCGCGGCTAGCTTAGCTTAGCATAATGAATGGA
>CM040924.1:3102500-3317500 GCA_023029165.1 Gobiocypris rarus
GCTGAGTATATTAATTAAAGACATTAATTGACCTGTTTTGATGGCCAATCCAACATGTATTAATATTGTATTTGACTTGTCATATATATATATACAAATTATAAATATGTGTGTGTGTGTATGTGTTTACACTGATCAGGCATTACATTATGACCACCTTCCTAATATTGTGTTGGTCCCCCTTTTGCTGCCAAAACAGCCCTGACCCATCGAGACATGTTCTCCACTAGACCCCTGAAGGTGTGCTGTGGTATCTGGCACCAAGATGTTAGCAGCAGATTCTTTGTCCTGCATTATCTTGCTGAAAGAGCCACATCCACCAGGGAATACCGTTTCCATGAAAGGGTGCACATGGTCTGCAACAATGCTTAGGTAGGTGGGACGTGTCAAAGTAACATCCACATGGATGGCAGGACCCAAGGTTTCCCAGCAGAACATTGGCCAAAGCATCACACTGCCTCCACCGGCTCGCCTTCTTCCCATAGTGCATCCTGGGGCCATGTGTTCCCCAGGTAAGCCACACACACGCATCCGGCCATCCACGTGATGTAAAAGAACACGTGATTCATCAGACCAGGCCACCTTCTTCCATTGCTCCATGGTCCAGTTCTGGTGCTCACATGTCACTGTTGGTGCTTTCGGTGGGGTCAGGGGTCAGCATGGGCACCCTGACTGGTCAGCGGCTATGCCGCCCCATACGCAACAAACTGCGATGCTCTGTGTATTCTGACACCTTTCTATCAGAACCAGCATTAACTTCTTGAGCAGTTTGAGCTCCAGTAGCTCGTCTATTTGATCGACCTCACGGGCCAGCCATCGCTCCCCATGTGCATCAATGAGCCTTTGCCGCCATGACCCTGTGGCCGGTTCTCCACTGTTCCTTCCTTGGAGCACTTTTGATAGATCCTGACCACTGCAGACCGGGAACACCCCACAAGAGCTGCAGTTTTGGAGATGCTCTGACCCAGTCGTCTAGCCATCACAATCTGGCCCTTGTCAAACTCGCCCAAATCCTTACGCTTGCCCATTTTTCCTGTTTCTAACACATCAAATTTAAAGGCAAAATGTTCACTTGCTGCCTAATATATCCCACCCACTAACAGGAGCCGTGATGAAGAGATCATCAGTGTTATTCACTTCACCTGTCAGTGGTCATAATGTTATGCCTGATCGGTGTATATGTATGTATGTAAAAATAATTTTAAAAATATATTTAAAAATAAGAATTACCAAAAAATATATTATAAAAAAAAGTAATTTCAGTTTGACAATTTACTGTATTCATTTGCATAAATCATTGCATGCAGTTGTGCTCAGCCACTTGGTGCTGCTGAGGCAATGCTGTAAGACCCGTCACCATAGTTTCTACAGGTTTCCATGGCAACTGAGCCACTATATATCTGCCGAGATGGAGGGGAGAACAGCGGAGGAGAGGAGGGGAGCAGAGAGGTGAGCTTTGGAAAGCAAAGGGGAGGGAAAAGCCAATGAGGGGAGCGGAGGGGAGAGTCAGACAGCAGGGGAAAGGAGGAAAAAAAACACTGGCATGTCTTCAGAGACAATAAATACATGCATGTTAGAAAGAGAGAGAGAGCGGACTATTTTCAGCCTGTGGTTGTCATGGAAACAGAGGCCTCGCTACTGATGCAGACGTTCAGTGCTCACAGATGCTCGGCACTTGAATCTGATTAACAACAACTGGCGATAACTATCCGATATATATCAAATATAACAAGCCAACACAAACACGATGACCTTAACTAGTACAGACCCTTAGGAGCCAGTGATAACGGCAAACATTATAAAGCACTACATCTCAGATTGTATAAGCATCCCAGGTGTATTTTGCACTGATGTAGACAGTCAAAAAGCATCAGTCAGGAAACAAGACTGCAGAAATACAGTAATGCATACAGTCAGTCAGCGAGCGCATCATTGCAGATGATTTCCATGAGTGAAAACGCTATATGCTGATGCTCGATCACTGTTTTCAATCACTTGATTACCAGCACCCCCTCACTCCTCTCTGAAGGACAGAGGGTTTCCCACATTTCACAGTTGCTATGGAAACGCTGCAACGAGAGCAGGGAGTGTATGCAGGAAGTGTGCGGCGTATAGGTGAAGCCACAGGAAGACTGGGACGCTGTGAGCAGATCCAGGTCTCGCCAATATTCAGTAGATTACTGCTCAAAAGTTCGGAATAATTTGGATTTTGGAAAGAAGTCTCATCTGCTCTCCAAGTCTGCATTCATTTGATAAAAATGTAAACATTTTCAAATCTAAAATAACTGGTTTCCATGTGAATATATAGTCAAATGTAATTCATTCCTGTGATCAAAGCTGAATTTATCATAATTACTCCAGTCTTCAGTGTCACATGATCCTTCAGAAATCATTCAGATATGATTTTCATCATGTTGATGAAACCATGATACGTTTTTCAGGATTCCCTGATGAATAAAGAAATATCAAATAAATGCAGCCTTGTTATTCCAGTCGTTTGGCCAAACAAGTCATTTCGATTACTGGTCAATCACAGCATTTTGCTGCCAAATATTCTTGTATAATGATGCTAAACTACTGTTCATCGCGCTTCCCGTCTCTCGCGTCACCCTCTTCTCACATAGCATCATGTTCATATACATTCATTTACTTAAGTAGCTGTGTAATAAGTCAGATCGTGTACAGTCATTATCACAAACAAACCCTGGCCACCCTACGACTGTACACTTTGCCTTATGTAACATACAATGTGTGTGTGCGATTGAGGATCAGAGGCTTGATGTGGTTCCCAACTGGTGGGTCGAAAGGTCACAGCTACATTTATTAACTAACTAGTTAGGATAGCAACATATGCATATTGCAAAGTGCTGGCGAAGGCATGAGACTTTAATATTCAAGAGAAACCATAAAGACAAGCCAAAGAAATCATGTTAATTTTCTTATTCAGCCTGTGTCCTCTTCCAATATTATTAGGCCTGTGTGCATTTCATGGCAATATTAATACAGGTCAGTGTTTGGTGTTAAAGGGTTAGTTCACCCAAAAATGAAAATCCTGTCATTAATTCCTGACCCTCATGTTGTTCGACACCCGTAAGACCGCCGTTCATCTTCAGAACACAAATGAAGATTGAAATGCGATGGCTCAGAAAGGCCTCCACTGGCCTTTACAAAGTCCATCTCACTACAGTGAGTCTACAATCATTTTATGAAGCGACGAGTAGTTTTTGTGCGCTAAAAAAACGTAATCACGACTTATATAGAGATGGGCCGATTGCAAAACACTGCTTCCTGAAGCTTTGGAGCGCTATGATACTGTATCGAATCATGATTCGGATCGCGTGTCAAACCCCCAAACTGTTGAAATCATGTGAATCCGATACACGGATTCATAACGCGAAGCTTCAGGAAGCAGTGTTTTGAAATCGGCCCATCTCTATATAAGTCGTTATTTAGTTTTTTTAGCGCACAAAAACTATTCTCGTCGCTTCATAAAATGATTGTAGACTCACTGTAGTGAGATGGACTTTGTAACGACGTCTGTAGTGCCTTTTATGGGTCTTGAGAGAGGAAATGACTGTGCCAATGGAGGCCTTTCTGAGCCATCGCATTTCAACACAAATATCTTCATTTGTGTTCTGAAGATGAACGGAGGTCTTACGGGTGTCGATCGACATGAGGAATTAATGACAGGATTTTCATTTTTGGGTGAACTAACCCTTTAAGGACATTTTTGTATGTAATCGTTGTCCTGTGTTGGCTTTGGGTCTAAAAACCAGTTGAGAACCACTCATCTAGAAACTACAGAAAGAAATAGTGCTGTAAGTAATTGTACCCTCCAGACCACACCCTCTCTCCAAAACCCCGCCCTCCAAAGACACAATCACATCCAGACAGCATTACTGATTGGCTAAAGAAAAAAGGCACAGGCCACTCCCTCTTTTGCAGTTTGCAGTCACCGATCACACAGAATGCGTTTTTCAGGTTCGAAAACTTGCAACGCAATGCCTTTATTGGTGGACGTTTTTTAATTTAGAAAATAGCATTGCGCTGCGTTTTTTGATTGTTTTGTTTCTAGGCAACCCCCGAATCAGCTGTCCTGTCAAATCAAGGTAACGGTCAACACAACGAAAGGCCCGCCTCTCCATTCATTCGAGTTTTTTTTTTTCAACGTAATGCGCTCAGAGCGCCCCTTCAAAAATGCGAGGCGCCCGGGGTGCATTAGCAGCGCACATATCGCTCGAAATCTGTTAAAACCGCGCCTCTCGCTGCAAAAATGCGCTCTGTGTGATTGCAACTTAGACTGCAACACTTTCAAAAATATCTCGCTTTATGGATCGTTTACAGCACCTTTAATCAGAGTTGGGCATAAAGACACACAGTCAGAGTTTCTAAAGCCAAAATGTCCATGTTTTATTGGTAAAGAGCGTCTGTGTAGCGAATGGCAAAGTGCAGAGGCTCACACGCACAGTTAAGCATTTGCCACAACCTTTGACCCAGAACTGATGGCCAATCAACTACAGCTCTCCACAGCCGAACCACACAGCATCGACATAGAAAAGAAACCAAATCAACTAAAAATACTCAGTACAAATAAATAGGTAAACAGATGAAGAACAGAGCTGATATCAGTACTGGAGTTTTGTTTTTTTATGCAAAAAGATTGATTTGAAGTTGTTTTTCTTTTCTTGAGGAGTGTGTTGTTTTTAAAGACAGAATAAGAGAGAAATATGAGTGAATCTCACAAAACCTGCTAAGAACTGGTTTTCGGGTCCAGATTATTATTAATAATAATAATAATAATAGTAAGAATTAAACCCATTATTAGTTTTTGCGGAACACATCTTCATACCAGAAAAAAATTAATTCTGCAACAATTTCTCAGAACAAAAAATGAAAAATAATCACTCAACATTGCAAAAAAGAGATTTTATACATGTAATCTATGATTGTAGTACTTTATATTTTATTTTATTTTTTACAGTAATGAGAACCAACACAGAGAAAACTGGGAATTACAAACAACATATCCATATGTTACAGCAGCGATAATTTGTGATTTAAAATGAGTTAAAAATATCACAAAGGTATTATTTTTCTCTATGCACAATATAATTTTGTCCATTTGATACTGTGCTGAAATATGACCTGTTTTCATGAGATTCACCCATAAATAGAAGGAGAGAGAGTTTCCAAAAAGCTTGGTTTCAAATCCTGAAGAACGCGTGTTCTGCTTATGGTAAGTCAAAAAATAGAGAATATTTACATCTTTAGATTATATACATGGCAATATATGAACACATGATCAGTGTGAGACCGTGATAGACAGAGACGGAGAGAGAGAAAGACCCTCCACATCAAGAATCTGCTTGATAATACAATCTTTCTGTGCCGTTTCAGAAACCGCTCCCGTGCCTCGTCTTCATCTCGCAGCCAGTGAAATCAGCTTAGAGCAGCTTTCTGAAACGGGGAAAGGTTTAGATGAATTGTCTCTCAGTAGCTGTAAGGGTAATGTGATTTTGCGGGCCGCGGAGAGGATGCATAGAGGAGAAGAACAACCTGCTACAGGACAACACGCGTATGAACTCTGACATCCTGTCTGGGGCAGGTCAGGGTTTAGCCATTTTGCATTTTACAAGTTTATATGATAAAATAGAGGTATGGACAGGTTAAAGGTGTGGTTTGCTGGCTTTATCGCCGTCTCTGATTTGAGCAAAGACACTTGTAGTTGATGTATGTTAGCAAAATGCTGGTGTACTCCTAAAAAAAAAAAATCTCCCAAATGATCAGATTATATATGCATTTAAAATGTCCTAAAATGCGCTCTATCTTTCTCACCTAATACGGCTGATTAGCAAAGGGTTAAATTGTGGTAACTTGCATTGAACACGAATCCAAAATTTGTACATCAGATTTGAACATTTTAGCTACATAAGCCATTGATCATATATAAGATCATCTCATATCTTTCCTATCTCAATGTGCAGTGTTTTGGTGTCGAGGACACGTTCCTCACATTAACCTTTTACGTATGCGATACTGACGTAATTCTGATCTACCCTTGTTCCGCATCAGCCGACGAGGGTCAGGTGCTACAATAAGATTTTAAGAGCATTTCCTGGCAATGATGTTGTTGCTAAGCAACCCCTCTGGATATTCAAACACAAACAGCTGTAGGGAGTAATAGGCGAAGCAATAAAAGAAACAGAAATAACTATCGTTTGTCCTATAATTCTATTATGAAGAATAGCAGGGAGACATTTGAGAAGGGATATCGAGGGATATAATGTCCTCAGGCTGCTGAGCTATGTATAGCGCGTCGACCAAAATTAATAATGTCGAACTAGATTCAATGGTCAAATTAAGTCCAGCTTGATTCATGAACATTCCCACCTTTTGCAAAAGGATGAATCAGTTTTAACAACAGCAGTTTGATAAAAAGATGAATTGGAAATTAAAAACCGAATAAAGTTTAATGCAGCAATTACAATAATACACGCATGTGTACTCTACTCCAGTTAATGGCACATTGCACATTGTTATTATACAACTTCAAAGCCATTCAAGAATGAGGAACTTGATCACTAGCTTCATGTAGTCAGCAGTTGTTGTATGGCTCCCACGAAGGACTGGTCAGTCCACAAATCTCTTCAAAGAAAATAGTGAGGCATACAAGTTTCGCCAACGTTTAATCTGAAGTGGCTCATTCCCTGAACCCTGACGCTTAACCAGCCCCTTGAACCCAAACCCACTGATTTGGTCTATAAACAGTATACTTGAAAATCTTTACATTAGATTACATGTCATATTGCAAAATCTTTCGTCAGAAAAATCTGGACATTTTCACAATGTCTTTCATTCTCTCTCTGTTAAAAATCTAAAATTTTCAAGTCGGTGAAATTCTCCTGTGCTGCGTATCCCAGTATATTTCAAAGCTTTAATACAGCTTATTTTAAAGTCAACACGAACTCAAAATGGACACTGTTTACTTTCCTAACACACACATTCCTGGCCTTATTGTGCACGATTCAACGGTGCACATTATGCCAAGTCAAAAAAACAAACAAACAAAAATCTTCAGAATCTTTTATCAAAATGTAACCTGCTCCGCCTCTAAAACGACTTTCCATTTCGGCTAGAATCACAAATCCCTCCTGGCTCCATTCTGGTACACCCACTTTTCGCGATCCAATCAATTCCTGATGGATAAAGTCAAGTCCCACCCTGCATCCATGTTTCACATCGAAATACTACAGAAGTAAAATGGCATTTCATGTTGGCTTTAAGTCCAGATACGTTCTGCGCACATCAAAAACACCCAAAGCCAGTGAAATAGCCCTTACACACTGCTGTTACTCTTCATTTCAGCGCTGACAGGCGAAAAGACAAACATATGGCACTCAAGATCTCTTCAAACGTCGATAAGCACAGAGAGTTTGCACTATGGCGGCTTGTTGGGAGGTACTATGGTACCTTTGCTGAGGACAGCAGCCTTAGTACTCTTATTGTTCACATGGAAAGGCTTCTTCTCTCTGCCCTCTCCTCTAGGTATGATGTATGTCACCCTGAAACTGGTGTCTTTAAGAGTTCGCATTTCTGAGCTTATGAACTGATCCTCACTTGTGCTAGAATGTCATCATGAAGCAGAGTGAACATGTGTTCTGGATCACAGCAGTTTAAGTCTTTATTTCTCAGTTAATACTGTCCCTTACACACACACACACACACACACACACACGTACACTACCTACCGAGGTGAGTATGATGAATAATGATGTCAACCTCCGGGAAGTGTAAATGTGTGTATGCTTTTATACAGGTCTGTTAGCTGCTGTACATCGGTGTGTGTGTACTCGGTGTCGCTGGACTGTGGCAAACCAACACTTAAGTAATTACACTACTTTAATATAGACTATATTTTTTTATACGCGGACACAACTCAAAAAGAACTGCAAAAAAGACGCTCGCTTTGGCACGTATGTACTCAATAGCGCCATGTCCACTTCAGTAAAAGCCTGTCTCTCTGTTCACTGAACGGAATATTCCATAGAATCTGTCGGAAAGGGACGGAGTTCCACAATGTCAAAGACTTGACAGTCACACTGGCGTAATAAACCAGTCTGCTTCCCGTCCTGCATCTGCACGTGTATGTGAGTAATCAGATCTGGGTCTCCTGGACGCTCTCCTTGGAGCCATTCGATAGCAACAGCGGCTCAGTCTGCACATTGGGAACGTGACTAAGGCCTTTCAGAGTTCCGTGGAAAGTCATTGCCATTGGGATAGGAATTGGCAGGGGAGGTGAGATCGAGCCAGGGTTGTCACCGGAAGTCCCTATTTTCATGGTTGAAGACTGATTTTGGGAGGAAGGTTTGTTGTTGAGCATTCCCGTGGCCATGTTTAAGCCCAGCACGTTGTTGTTAAAGTGGTGCGCTTTGTAGTAGTGGTTCAGGTGATCCGCTTGCCCAACGCTCGGCAGGGTCATGATCTCAGGGTCATGAATCCTTGGACTCTGCCCGCTTCCTCCACCGGATCCTATTCCAGCATGGACAGTGCTCCCTCCGGTGATGCCACTGGCTCCTCCCGCAGATCCAATCTCATCTTCGACGTTGATGATCTCAATGGCGCGTGCCGGGCCGTGGTGTTTGTGCAGTTGGTGCTGCTTGCGAAGCTTGTAGAAGACGACCAGCATCACGGCCGCCATGAAGGTGATGGCCACAAAGCAGCCGATGATGATCTTGGTCGTCTTCATTACGTCCTCAAGACCCGACAGGTTGGCGACGTCTGTGATGGAGACCGTGAACGGGCGATCGGGTGCACGTGTAGCTCGGGGGGACAAGGAGGACAGCATGGAACCAGTGGGACCTGCTGATGCGGATGCGGCCGTCGGTCCTGGAAAGCTAATAAACGTCTCGTTGACGAACTGCCGAGCTGAATCGTGTCCGTCTTGCCCCGTCTCTACGGTTTCAACAGTGACAGTTGTGAAGTAGCTGTAACCACTGCCTGGGTCCGGTGCGGAGACGTTCAACACAGCAGTTGCTGTGGTGTTGCCAGCAGAGTTGGTGACCATACAGGTGTATGGTCCAGTGTCTTGCATGGTCACATTGGTGAAATTCAAGGTTCCATCGTGCAGGACAGAGATTCGGACCTTGTACGCTCCATGGGTCATCAACGTCCCATTGGGGGTCAACCAATTAACAGAAGTCATGGATGTCCCACTGCGGCATTTCAGCTCCGCTGCCATTCCCTCTGTCACGTTCAGGTCCGTTGGTGGCTCCACAATCACAGGTGCATAGCAGGTGAAGTCTCTCTGGTCGAGGTCACCAATATACCTGCCCTTAGTACCTGGTGGTGCATGGCAACGTGCACAGCAAGTGGAGTTATCAGGTACGGTTTCTTTAAGCCACCAGCTCAACCACAGAACGTCACAGTTGCAAACCCAAGGGTTGTGGTTCAGATGGACACGCTCCAACTGCTGCAGTGGAGTGAAGAGGTCATGTGGCAATGAATGCAGAGAGTTATGGGACAGATTGAGCTCCTCCAGGTTCTTGAGGTCATCAAAGGCATTCCTCTCAATGACGGAGATCCGTGAGTGCATGAGCCACAGTTTGCGTAGAGACACCAGGCCTTGGAACGATCCAGGACGCACCACTCCCAGCTGGTTTCCTGACAGCTCCAGTTCCTCTAGCCGCACGAGAGGCGTTAAGTTAGGTACATCCTTAAGCCCGCACATGCCCAGATTCAGGAAAGCGTAGGTTCAGCAGCCCTTGAACGCTGCCTCCGAGATGAAACTGAGTTTGCGAAGCTCACCGAGGTCTAACCGCCGCAGTGATGGCACGCGGTGGAAGGCGTACGCTGGGAGCGTCTCTATGGGGTTGTTCCTTAGCCAGAGTTCCCGTAGCTTGCTCAGGTACTCAAACGCCTGTGATGGTACCAGTGGCAGTCTGTTGTCAAATAGCTCCAGGGTGATAAGATTGGGCAGGCCATTGAACGCTCCCACTTCTATCTGACGAATCTGGTTCTTAGACAACTGTAAAATTTCCAAATGATTTAGGTGCTTAAATGTGTCTGACCTGATCACCTGCAGAAGAACAGAGGAAGAGCATATAGTTAGTTACAACAGCTGACATATTCTGGAACTGGATAACAGCATCTTCTTTAAACATTAGCACGAGTGACGATCAACGTATGCCTTTGTGTTAGTATGCATACCCACGAATGTTGGATCTTTGTTGTTTTGTTCTATTTCAGTATGTGCGTATGCGTGACCATCTGTCACCCAGTGATTGGAGATGACTGATCTGCAATTGTAGTAGCGGAAGGTCTAACTATCCGAAGCAAAGACTAACCATGTTTAACCCTAAGGCTCTGCAAGTCATTGCAAGAAATCCATCAATTCCTCCAAAAAATGTTATGCGTTTGTGTTTCATTTTTAATAGAAATTCAATATTTAGGTACGTGCATAATCACCTCAGGTTAATTTTGCTTGATAAGTTTTAGGAGCAGCACATCCATAAGTGTTAATGTTCTGCAGTAACTGCAGCAACAAGTGTGTTTTGGGAACTGATCACTATAATCCATTCCCTTTTGATTATTATCTGACAATTTGCCAACAAATGTGCTGGCAAGGTTCGATATAGCATGGTTGTTTTCTTATGTAGCGAATTCCATCATGGCATTCTCATGTTGAAAACGTTCTAGATATATATTTAGGGTCTCAAGGAGGTTACCTGTATGGAGTTCTCTTGGAGGTTGAGGTATCGAGTATTGGACGAGATGCTCTGTGGAACTTCATTTAGGCCTTTTCTGGTACAGATCACTCGACTGGCTTGATTGGAACAGCTACAGGGAGTAGGGCAGGCGGGACTGGCTTCAGCCAATCTAGGTCCAAGGAGGTGTGGCCACAACAACAGTTGGACCAACCAGATGAGGGGGGAGGGGCTAAAAAGGCCTGTTACGATAGCAGCCTGCATGGCAACTGAATCATGTCCTGCCCCTTTCCTAAAGAAAAAGGCAAATAGTGAGCAACTCAAATTCTTAAATGTTCATTTTATGAAGAATAATAAATATGGAAGTGTATTTTGAATAACAAAATCCACAAAACAAGAAAGAGAATTAACTTTTTTTACGATTAACTTGTGGAATCAGGTATCTTGTGGCATCAAAGTGAAATCCACACAGTTGTCAACAGCACTGGATGCTGCTACGGGAGTCTTCTGCTTGCCATCACAATCATCACAGTCAGCACTGGCCTTGCTTACTGGAAGAAAAAACACGGGACGGGGAACGAGAGAAAGGACGAGGGAGGTCAAAAACTGCATATATGTAAAGCTTATCGTATTTCATATAGCTAAGGGTGTGAGGGTCAGTACATCAGCAACTTAAAACCGTGACCTGTCCAACTAAATGCTGTGACCTCTATCCCAGTCAAAGTAGAATTATAATTTCAAATAATTTCCACTTTTTCTTTTATTACTTAAAACATTTCTTTTTCAACCTTCCAGACTTTGATTTTTTTCAGTCAAGGCCAGACCGATCCGAGGTTTAATATTTAATTTGCCTGGTCGAGGGCAACAGGTTTGTCCGGTCAGAACGATGTCTAGCTCTGAAATTAAATGAGCAAATTAGTATTCTGTATTCAATGTGCATAGATGTGTGGCTCTGCAAACATAAAACAGAATAATGAGAAACAATCTATATACACTGTTCACATTATTACTTATGCAAATGAAAACAGACATTTAATACAAACTGTACAAAGAAATGTGTGTGTGCATACATGGTAAACAACTCATATCTGAACACTGATGTTTACAATGAATAAATAGAGAATAATGCTGATATTAAACGACCCATGACGAATGTTGGATGACAGTAATGCAATAGCAGCAGAATTGGTTTGTATAAACAGGTTTACAACTAAACATTTAGGCAGAAGGGTGAAAACACAGACTGAAGATATGCAAGAATGTCAGTAAATGCGGCCTATATTTAAACAAATGTGTTTTTTCGGATTTCTACTCACATTTTTATTCGATTCTTTAACAGTCTCCGACAGCTGGGCCGGACAATAAACAAAGCATTTCTCAAGTGAGATGTCCATTTTTCTTTTCTCTGTCATTTTATCTGACCAACAACACAAATCAATAGTTGTTTAAATATGAGTTATCATATGTTCACTACGCGGTATTATAATTATTAAATTATCGTCCACATAGTAGGCTATTGAGAAAAACCCAACACAGCGGAATATCAGTGGGTGCCTTACAACAAGCTACCAAACAATAATCGCTAACAAACTGGACTCATGGAAAAATACATCGGTTATCATCATTTCTTTGTCATTACTTATTTATGAACTGTATTAAAGAGAAAAGAATCACTTCATCCCATGTTAAAATAGCCTTGACAGATACTGACTGGAGTGCCAGAACTACTGAACAACTTACGGTACTCATTCAACAGACGTGTGTGTGTGTGTGTGTGTGTGTGTGTGTGTGTGTGTGTGTGTGTGTGTGTGTGTGTGTGTGTGTGCGTGTGCGTGTGTGTGTGTGTGTGTGTGTGTGTTAAACCACTGTGAGGCAAGAGAGGCGGGACTCAAAGTGTTAAAACTTAAAATGCATTTTTCTATTGTTTTACTACTTACACAGCTATTTTAAGTATATATCGTTTTATTATTTACAATACACAATGTGGTTTTTAATTATATTTTTAAAGGTGGGACAACCCACAGATGGGGTGGGTCCTGACCCCGCCATGATTTACGCCAATGGATGAGATGAATCGACTCTATCGGATGATAAACTAAAGGTCATCGACACCATGGCTGTTTCTCAGTACTAAGTACACGAATATCAAACTTGGTGGTTTAAACTAGGTTGAGAAAATTTAACGAAATATGTCAATATAAACCACCTATTTTCTTTTTTAAAAATTGTTTATATTAATAGCCACACAAATCGTTAATTATATTAATATGTGGTTCAGGCAATAAGTGTGCATATATGATTATCTTCACTGTAATTAAATGAAATATAACATGAAACACAACCCTGTATCTTTTTGTTAATGATCAATAATAACCATTATAAAAGTATAAGTAAAATAAATAAAGCGAACAATTCAGTCAAACGTACAAAGTCAGCTACAGCGGTAAAGTTAAATAGCCTAAAAATACAAAGCTATGTAATGTCACTTTACCCTCAGTCAAAACAATTTGCCAGGGAACAAATTATAGATTCATGAGCCCCAGGATCGCCTGTTAGATCTACACAAGATGAATGATATCTCATGTTTAACCACTACAGACACATCCGAGCCAGCGGCAGACGTCAGAAGGACTAGCCGAGGAAAGGCAGCTCTCGCCCGCGCCGCTGATCGCCTGGATCTCGCAACGGCAGATCAAATTTTCAAAAAGGCACTCTCTTCATAAATAACCCACTGATGAGATCTTTAAACAACTGCAGTCTCAGCTGAAAGCTGTTAAAACTAGATTTAGTGACACAATAACAGTAGTATTTTTAAATTATGCGGGTTTTCTCCTTTACTAGTGACGCTTGCTGGTCGGTGCGAGATGCATTCTGGGATACCAAGTCTGCACAAGTCACCTCTCGATGCATCCTCGATAAAAGGGGCGGATCAAGGACACATCCGGGGATTTTAATTGGCACAGTATTTGGGCAGTTTGCATATTGAGAAACGGCCCATCATGTTTATATGATATTTACAATTACTGACATCAAAATGGAAGCCTAATCTAGACAGAAGAGGAAAGATCAAAAGGTTTTTGCATGCAAAGATGCAGGTGTGGAGACATTCACCTAATAAAACAACACATTTTAATGCGTTTATGTAAACTCACATAATCAGTGTAAGATCATGCACTCATTGGAAAACATGAGATTTGATATGATTAAGCTTTTATCCGTTTCGACATCAGAGCATGAACAGGCATGCGCACACTGAATAAGCGCCGGTGAGGGTGAGTGAGGGTGTGTTTACATGCACTGCAAAATCGAGGTAATGCCAGTCGGGTTTGGTTCAAAAGTTTACGACCTTTAACTGATAACAGAACACACGTCTGCGAATTATTACACAAGAATGTGTAAGAACACACTCACTAACATCAGGAATAATATTTTTAACTAATCCAAAGAAAGTCAAAATACAATTTGTTCTAATATGGCTCTAACAGCTTTGTCCATCACACGCAGGCGCATCTACTGTGTGTGTGTGTGTGTGTGTGTCACAGGTGCGGTGGTGCAGCTTCACTGTAACCATGACAACGCTAAATTGATTTGCAGATGCTGGATGTCGGAATCCGGTTGGGTGGCGGCGCTCTGTTTGCACTACGGCTCCGTTAAAACCAGCCACAGGCCAAAAAACGAGTCGAATGCACAAATTAAACATCCATTTCATAATTTTCATTATATTGATTATTAATTAACCTTCATAAGACATCAAATGCAGTGATCTCCATCATGACAGAGACTGCAGTGGGTCTGATGCTCGTATGTGAGAGAAAATCGGTGCATCTGAATGCGTTAGTGACTGCGGCGTCTTAACGGAGACCGCCGTACGCGCGTGAAATACACAAGTGAGGCCCCGACACACACACACACACGCGCGCGCGCTCCCTCGCTCGAAGACGCGCAACAAAATGGCACACGGGTGTCTGTGTAATTCACGGGTAATGAGAAGGAAAAATGCAAATCAAGCCAAGCCATCATTAACATCGCCGACTGCGAAATCCTCGCAATCCCAAAAGCCAGAATCTGTTCTATGAATTCACATTTAAATAAATAAACTGAACAGCTAAATAAATAATTAAACAAAAGGAATGCCGAATGAAAGATCTTACCGTTCTCCTCTCATGCATCCATCACATCCTCCGGATCCTCTTCTAATGAATCATGCTGGACATGAGGAAACCTAAATCAAATCAATTCCCGTCAATCCCACAGCATGAGTTATAACCACATCGATCAGAGATCATGCATCTGATCAAATGCTACCTTTTCCTTTCTCCTCGCGCCGACTCGACGAATCTTCTTCTAATGATTTTCCCCGTTGATTCGGTGTCTCTCACAGATCCGGAGCGCGTCAGTGCGCGCGGACGCGGTGAATATATAGTTAACAGATCATACCACCGCTGGGAGAAAAAAAACACACCCGACGCAATCGCTCGCTGTAAAGTGTAAAAATCGAATGTAATTTGATTATCCGGGGTACGAGGCGTACAAACCTACTGGCGCATTTTTGTAAGTGTATGCAGGCAGCTCGTGCGCGTCGTGGCCGTACAGAGGGACGGATGCTGCACCCAGCGCAACATCTTACGTAAAGTCCGTAGCGACGGTCCTGAATACAGCGACCAACTGAAGAACCGACCACTGAGACATGCACAAAACACACCTGCTGTCGCCCGTTTCCATACATCCATGCACACACACATCACTCCATGCATCTGTTTAATCTGCATCTGTCAGCTTTAGGCTTTGAGACTGGAGTGATATTCTAGGCTACTACAGCTGTTTAAATTGGCAAAGCTGTTTTGGCTCTCACCAGAGTTCACCATGCATGCAGAAATGTATGGTTACACTTTATTTTAAGGGGTCTTTGTTACACTGTAATTATACATTTAAAGGCACAATATGTAAGATTTTTGGATTAAAATACCCAAAACCACTAGAACACTTTTATATATTTTTTTAACTTGTGTACATTATCCCAAATGTTTCAACGGATGTTTAAATCCAGAGAAATAAGCGGGATTTTTACCAGGACACGGACCGTGTCTGTGCATCA
Source organism: Gobiocypris rarus (assembly GCA_023029165.1). Lineage (NCBI taxonomy): Eukaryota > Metazoa > Chordata > Actinopteri > Cypriniformes > Gobionidae > Gobiocypris > Gobiocypris rarus. Next base: position 3,118,299 of record CM040924.1, read on the forward strand.
CCTATCAATGACATCATACCCGCGTTACCCTCGATTTCCGGTTTTATTTTGTAGAAACCGTGGAAACACCAAAGCCGCTTTAATATCTGATGTGTTTCATTAGACAGGTGAGCAACTGTTCATGGACAGAAACGAATCATTGTTCTCCGGCTCAACACAGTTAGTCTTACTGTTTAAATCTGGTGTTCTTGATTTACCGCGAGTCCCGTGTTTTACCATGTCTAATATCGATCTCTCACTGCAGTGTGAACAAGTGTCTCATAGCAGCCGCTGAGCGAACACACAGGGTAGCATTATAACATAACTTTAACACACTCAAATGTGTGTAATATGATAAACAGCGCTGCGTGACCCCACATACACACGAGCGGAAGAAGCGGAAGCGGCAGAATAAAAGCTCTGTGAAATCGAGCTACACCTCTGTTTTGAATAAGCGACCTCTAGCGGTGAAAAATGACATATTGCGGCTTTAAGTACTGAGTAATATTAATGTACATGGTTAGGATTAGGGTTAGTTGCATGTAAAGTCCAAAAACATGCACAATTGTTAACATGATATTGATTAAACAGACAATACTGGTTGAAAAATCTTTGAATTTTGTTGGTTTATGCTCACAGCAAGTGAATTATTAATTTCTTGTACCTTGTGTAGTTTTGTTCATGGTTTTTGAGGATGAAGGTGTCACAAAACCTTTGCATCAAATTCGTTCTCCCTAAATCAAATAGAGTTTGATTGGATGCACGACAAGCATGATTATACATTTACTCTCGTAGTTAGAATTGTTTTTACATTGCTGTCTGCGACCCTATCAGACCGTTACATTAATGCATTTGGCAGATGCTTTCATCCAAAGGCCCTTACATTGCATTTCAAGGATTTTTTGCACGCATTCCCTGCGAGTCGAACCCATGACCTTGACGTTGCTGGTGCCAAGTGTGACCTGGCTATTTAATGGACTAAATTAGTTTTGTGATTGCGGGTGGATTAAACATGATCACATTCACAGAATGATTATTGTGTTCACAAAATAGCTTTTTCTTTCTTGTGCATTACAGTATAACAGCGTTTTGGCATTAAAATACAAATTAATTTCATCCACAAAATCAAACAGGTCACATTTGGCGCTTTTCATACCGATCCATGACTTGAAAAGCTCTTATCTGACTGATGTTTAAGTTGCTTGTATTGTAACTTGAGGTGTGTATTTTTGTTAATATTGTCGAAGGTTGATATAACACAAAACTCACACTGTTTTTTTCTCTCAATGTTTTTAAGAGATGATAACCACGCAGCAATAACACATTCAAGTTTCAGCCTGTGGTCCTGTGGTCAGGCATAAAAACACATTTCCTTTTCACACAAAATTATTTTCCCTATATATTTCAAAATGTATTTGTAAACATGCCACATTAAACATGAGCGCTGTTACAAAAGCAGGTTTCCAAACAGTGATCCCGCAGAAGAACCAGTTTTGGTTCCCCAAAGAACCTTTCGGTGAATTAGTTCTGAATCCATTTTTCCCAGCGTAAAGAACATTATAGAACATTCTGTTCACTATAAAGAACCTTTTGTGCAATAGAAAGAGTCCATTGATGTTTAAGGTGTTTTGTGGAACCATCAATGCTAATAAATAATTTTTATTTTGAAGTTAATAAAAAAAAATATAACCAGAAATGTAGTTTTCGCCATTTTAATGTGCAAAACGGGCTCGATTTCAGGAGCAACTTTATTTGATAATTTGTCACCATGCAATTTCAGTTAAAAAAATGTTAAAACTTCAGTTAAGTTGCTTATTAGCATGCATATTCCTAGGATATTGGCTGTTTATTAGCACTTATAAAGCACATATTAATACTGCCTTATTCTGCATGATCATATTCTACACCCCTTAATCCTATACTCAACGGCTAAACTTAAAGGCAGGGTCGGCGATTTGTTCCAGAACTGTTTTTGTTATGCTGGTTGAAAATCTCTTCACACAGCACCAGAAACAGGAAGATGAGAACAGAATGCTCAAGCACATGTTTTTTTCTCGTCATAGTCACGTTGTTGTCCATCACAGTTCATTGCAGGCATCAGAACTGTGTCGCTGTTTTAACTCCTTTACACATTTTAGAAGCTCTTCATGAGTTCTCAGCTGGTCAAAATACCATCATATGTAAGCTATGCAAATACATCGAGCACATTTAGCCCAGCACATAGAATTGTTTTGGATTGTTTTCGTCTCAAAATAGGCAATGCACCATAAAAGCTGACCGAACAGGTCCTGAATGTATCCCTATGCCTTTAGATTCTGTATCTTTAGGTTTGGTGTTAAAATGACCCATCGAGGCATGTTCTCCACTAGACCCCTGAAGGTGTGCTGTGGTATCTGGCACCAAGATGTTAGCAGCAGATCCTTTAAGTCCTGTAAGTTGCGAGGTGGGGACTCTATGGATCAAACTTGTTTGTTCCGCACATCCCACAGATGCTCGATTGGATTGAAATCTCAAACTCGTGCTTTGAATGCTAGTTTGCTCTCAGTTTTGGAGGATTATTCTCCACCGGACTCACTGCCGGTAACCTCACATGCAGCATTTTTTATTGAGGAGCCTGATGATGAGAACGAGGACGAGCAGCTACATTCTCCGGAAAAAATCACCCCGTATTTATACAAACCTCTGCCGGGCATGAACCAAGAGAAGGAACCAAGATGACACGGTGTCTGAGAGGCGGCGCAGAAACGAGACAGAGCGCGAATAAAATAAAAATACGAATTGTAAAATTTGATTTCATGCCATCTTTAAGCTCCACTTGAAAGCTCCTCGACGAGAGGTAGTCCATCTGTGTCCAAAAACATCGTGGGACAAGGATTTCACACTGACAGCTCATAATAAGACAGCTGTCCGAGTGAGCGACAGTAACTTAAGGGGCGGGGCTTCCCAAAAAGTCAGAATTGGGGTATTTAAACTAGAAATTACCATGTGCTACCGCAGGACTGTAATTTTCAGCCACCAAGTAGGCTCCGCCCACAAAACACATCATCAACACCCAAATTGGTCTATTACTAGCATATCCAGAAATTGCCTACCCTACCGTTTACAACTACTAAACTGAAATTGCGACAAAAAATATATCATATTTGCAGCCTCTGGTAAAGGCTGATGACCGCTAGCCATGCTGACTCTCTCAGTAAAGGAATAAGTGAATAAACAGGGCGTCTTGAACACATCTAGCTGTCGTAATGGCGCTTGGCCTGCATGTTGAACATGCTTGTGGTAGTTAGTTCACATTAGCGGCCCTGTTTGAGCTCTCCTGTGGTTCTGTGTTGAACTCGGTCTGCGTCCCACACACTTGTGTCCTCCAGTATGTATTATGACTTAATGATAAGCCATCTACCTCTCCCTCTCTCTCTCGTTCTCCATCCCCCCCTCCCATTAAGAATCCAGTCACACAGTGGTGCAGTGGATATTCTGCCTTCCCTCACCTCACTCCGTTCCGTACAACACGCACAGACGCGCACACACAAATATAAACAAATAAACACTAAACAACTCCCCCGTTTTGCGCCGTCTATATCACTCCCTCTCGTTTAAGCTGAAACTGGAGCTGTGTCATCAGTTCTGCTGATGTCTTAAACGCAGCTGTCGTGCGGTAGGTTTCTGCCCTCACAATGTCATGGCTGCGCGTATATGATCCTCAGTCTTTCTGCGTGTTCATTTTTCTTCCAGTGCATATGTGCTTAAACATCTTGTGGCGAATTATTGTGTACGTTTCCTCCCACTAAGGTTTTTCATGTATGTATGCATGTGTGTGTGTGTGTGTGTGTGTGTGTGTGCGTGTGCATGTGGAGGACTGTGTTTGTGTGTGAATGAGTTCTCTGTATCTGCCTCACTGAAACGCTATGTGCTTCTGTTACTAATACTGACGCTATTGCCTGCTACATATGGACTGGACACTTTATGCATGATATTGATATTACTAAGCATTATAATCTCAACAACTTGTTGTTTTTGATCTTTAACACAAACTCGTCAAGTGCCCCTATTATGGTTTTTCAAATATTCCCTTTCATGCTGTGTGTAAATGGCTGTTTGTAAAGTCGAAAGTGCACGATAAATAAAGTTTTTGTCTCCCAAAAGAAAGAATCGACTCTGAACCGCCTATACGAGTCGTTTGCAATTCGAATCCTACTGTGTTACGGTTTGACATCACTAGAAAATTAATTTGCATAACGCCCGCCTATGTTGTACGTTGTCCAACCGCAAACAACTTGGCTGAATCCGAAATCGCCCCATAAACCCTCAATCACTACAATAACCCTCTGTTAGTCCACTAATACAGTTCACTTGAAGGAGTGAATGAAAACGAGTGAACTTGGATAGCCGTTGAGTGTACATCGGCTGCACCTTAATAACGAGTGTGCAATGTGGGATTAAATAAGTGCACTCGAACATGTCCACTATGGTTTCAGACACCACTCCGAATAGCTATTTGAGAGTATTTATATTGTGTTTCTGGCTTAATAACGTTATTACTGTTTTACTGAAATACTATTGCTAATCCACTGTGGGCCAATATTACCTAACACTGCTTCTATTAATGCAGATTGTCTGTCGTTCTCACTACTGTGAGTAAAGATAAAGAATGGAAGATCTTTAATGTTACATCAGTCATTCGTGTTAGTGCTGGGCTAACGCAAGTGCTGTTATTGATAGAAGAATTCCCGCATGTGCACCGCAATAAATTAGAAATATACACATGGGTTTATTGATGGACGAACACTTTTCGATGCGGACTTGCGCTTGGATTGATATGGTAAAATCATCGTCATCGACTGCCTTTACACTGAGTACAATCGCTGAGCTTTAGGAAGCCTCGGAGCTGAAGTTCAGTTATGGTAATCGACGTTAGCTTCTGAAGCACACGCTGTAATGTACAGGGTAGACCAATCACAACAGACTGGGGCATCTGGCCAATCAGAGCAGAGTAGACCAATCACAACAGACTGGGGCATCTGACCAATCAGAGCAGAGTAGACCAATCACAACAGACTGAGCCATCTGACCAATCAGAGCAGAGTAGACCAATCACAACAGACTGAGCCATCTGACCAATCAGAGCAGAGTAGACCAATCACAACAGTCTGGGCCATCTGACCAATCAGAGCAGAGCAGGCTTGCAGAAAGGCGGGATTTAGAGAGACCGATTCACCCGGCGAGTCGTTTGAGAATCATTATGTTACAAGAAAATGTACTTTTTTACCTTTGATGGATGTAAACCTGCTGTAAGAGACTCCAAAATTATTTAAAATAGCATAATAGGGGCACTTTAAGATATTTTTGTTGTTTTTATATTATATTAATTACATTAAAATTGCACTGTCCCAGTTCAGTTGCTACGTTCTTATAAATAGTGCAAGATTGGAATAGCTGAAAATAATATATCTAAATGTACAGGTTTAAAAGAAGTTTTACTGCATGAATGTAACCGTGAAATGATCATTAACTGTAATGGATTTAGCTAAAGATGCCAAACGAAAACCGTATACGTGACGAGGGGTTTGGTGTTATCACGGTTTACTAACTCAAAACTTTCCCATTACTAGTCTGATTATGAACTTTTAGGCTGTAGTATAAGGCCAACACATAATCAACACAAGTGTGTGAGCGCAGACACGAGTACTGGTGAGTTTATCGGTGTGTTTGTGGGCCGTTCTGGGCTGGGTAAATTAAACTTGCTACACAAGAGACTAATAAATGATTCACAATTAAAGACAGTCTGTTAGTGAACTAATGATGCTTCTAAAATGTGGATTTTTGGGTAAAAAGTTTGTTTACAGACTTAATTATTTATGTATTTGCTAAGAAAAAGCAGGCATAAATTGGTTTATGAATTAACATTTTCAAGCAAAAGTTTGGAGTCAGTAATTTTTTTTGGGATAGAATTCAATACTATTATTCAGCAAGGATTATTAATTAATCATAAATGTTTCTTGAGCATCAAATCCTCATATCTGAATGATTAGTGAAGGATCATGTGACACTGAAGACTGGAGTAAATTTAGTTTTGATCACAGGAATACATTACACTTGACTATATATTCACATAGAGAACTGCGGTTTCAAATGGTGATATTTTTTCACATTTTTACTGTATTTTTGATCTAATAATTGCAGTCTTGGCGAGCAGAAGACTTCTTTCTACAAAAATGAATGATAATTAAACTGCATTTATAATATTTCATGTGCACAAAATAATCTCCAGATGAATTCTTCTTACAGCCAAACAGACGTAACTTCTCTCTTGACTGTGGAAACAACATTAAAACAGATGGAGAGAAGTGACTTCAGATCGACCACCAGAGGTCCCTGTCATTCCAGGATTAATGACTGGTTGCTATAGTTACGCACCTGTTCCTTGATGTTTATCCTGATACCTGTTAAAATCCCCTCTTTGCTCGTTCGGTCCTGGGTGTGTGACAGAGCCAGAGCCGATAGCCAAGTGTTCAATGCACAGAAATGTTAGTTTTATTCCTTCCTCTTTGTCAGGTGTGAAAGCCTGTAGGTGAAATATAATATGGATTTGGCTCTGATGATAATGGAGGCTTTTTCTCCAGTGCACCGTAATCTTTCTAACAAGCTCCTACTGGTTTTTGTACAACCCCTCATTAAGCAATATATAAATTACAAAGAGGCCGTTTCTTGACTCTGCTTGAATCATTTGCAGGTCTCTGGCTCTCTTGGAGGTTTTCCAAATGTGGAAATGTGTTAATTAAAATTAATGACATCCCATATAATTAAATAAAGAGGTAAAGGTTCCATTCATGAAAGAGAAATAATATTTTATTTTCATTTTGGTCTGTAGAAACACTGGTTGTAGTTGTAGATTGTTTTCCGATGAACACACAACTTTGCCAATTCATATGGTGGAAGTATTTGGACTAGGGCTGTCAAATCGGTTAAATCGCGTCTAACATAAAAGTTTGTGTATTATATAATATATGTATGCAAATATACACTCCCGGGCAAAAAAAAAAAAGAGGGCAAGAGTAAATGATTGGATCACTATTGCAATGATTATCATATGTTTGGCAACAGTCCTTCTAACGCTCACTAATGGAGTGTGTAGCTTTTAATTTCTCAAACTGTCATCCATGATGTGTGTTCCTACATGGCTATGTCCAGATTCATCAGCTCAGACTGTGAGAGAACGCTTGTGAGGGAGCATGAGGAATCATTTCCACACATGAAGTCCAGAGCTTACATTCACTGAAAGTCTTTGGGATGTGCTGGAGGAGACTTTACACAGTGCTGGACTCTTGCATTGGATCAATCTGGACCAAATATTGATGCACCTCTTGACGGAAATAAATGTTATGTCATTTCCCCCAAGAGGTGCATCGATTTTTGGTCCAGATCTTGTATTGACAATGCAAGAATCATACACGCACATTATATAAACCCAAACTTTTATGTTATATGCTATTAATCATGATTAATTGATTTGACAGCGAATATCTGAATGTCACTACATTAGATGAAAAACTAAGTACAAACTCAAATACACTTGTCAGAGAGAGAGAGAGAGAGAGAGAGAGAGAGAGAGAGAGAGAGAGAGAAAACACTTTAAGATGGTTTTAAATGACAAAAAAATAGATATAATTTTGAAAAAGTTAGCTGTAATGCAATGTCATTCAGACATTGGCCACCATATGTTTCCCATAACTGTAAATAAGCATGGTTGTGCCTCAGCTATGATTCCTGATGTCACTGCACAGGCAACGCGTAATTGGCCGGATAAAATCCTTCGACTCCGCCCTCCTTCACCCCCCAGCACCAGCCCTGATCATCCTCTTCCTCCACCTTGAGGAACTCTTCACCTGTGAGACAGAGCGACAGCGGTCACAGCGACAGCGAGATTCACAGTTTAACGGCAGAAGGGCCGAAGCATCACCTGCTCTGAACGACAGTTCATCCTCTTCCTCTCCGGTGTAGTTGTACAGCGCTTGCACACGCACGCCTCCGATCATGACCCTGCGGGAGAAGATAGAGAGAAATCGGAGCTGTCTCAATTTCACTTCAACTCCTGCGGCGTCGCAAACAGTTTGGAAGCTACAGTGCTATTTTAGTATTATTGATATACTATTATGCTATTGTATACGGTGTGATCTAGAAATATTATATGCAATTCAAATGCATGCTACTAAATGCCTCGAAGCATAACACTAAAGAAAACCTCGCCAACACTGATTAATTCTTCCACAAAAACGTTCATTCAACCCACTAAACACAACTTGCAGCCATTAACATTGAATATACCTTAAAGCACACCGAACACCATCATTAAAAAGGTGACATTCACAATTGTGAATCTGCCCAGGACTGGCTGCCCTCCAAAACACGGTGTCCGCATAAGAGAAGCTGTTTTAAGGGAGACAATCATGCCTAAAGGAGTTACAGTCCTCATGGCAGAAAAAAAACGCACCAGACCACAGTTCACAAAAATAAAAACATCTCAACTGGAGCTCAGCCAAAAGGAAGAGAAAGATGACAACGTTTGTGCCTCCGTGCTTAAGTGCTAAAGATTGCAGGCGTATCACAATGAACACAGCGCCCTGACAGTGAAGCATGGAAGTAGCGGCAGCATGTTTTATAGATGCGTCTCTGAGGAAGGGACTACAAAACTCATAAAGGTCGGAACACACAAAAAAAGTCATGTTGCAATCCCTGGTTGGTTGCCTCTATTAGGCTTTTTCAAACACTAACAGCTATATTACACACTGCATGAAAGGTAGTGATTGTAAAAGGCCTGCAAAGTTTTAAAGTTTTAACACATTTGCATAATGCCCTGTCTATGGTCTTCAATGGATCAACAGTTTTCTGCACTGTGAATCCACTTTAGAGAGACTGAATCTTCAAACTAACTGTTTTCAGACACTGTGAGAAAAGAGCTGATGCTGCAATGTATAGTATAAGACAATGTAAGTGTTTTTTGACCTTTAATGCATGTAAACCAAGCGGCAACCTCCTCTAGTTTCTCTTGAAGCCAATACAGAAGTGACTGCAGTTCCTCGACTGGCCACTAGAGACCGGCTCCAGAAGAGCAGAATCTCATTGAGCTCATGTTAAAATGCCCAACTTTACAGCAGAATAAAACATGTTTACAGCCTGGGACAAATTGTGGTTTTGGTCTATATGGATAATTTTGCCCTTCATGACGACAGTGAGGGGGGTGAATTATTTTATAACTCATTCGTTTACATTATATAAAGCCTTAAATTTCTGCATAATTAAGGGCGTGGCCACTTTGAGTGACAGGTTGATAGCCATTTATCCGCTGTCTGTTAGTCATCATGTTACCTCAGCTCCAGCCACGTCCCGCCTCTTTGCCAATTTTCTATTAACCGGGAGTGACGCGCAGCTAAGATGGTAACAGCCGAGTTTGAGGCTCCAAAAACTCTCTTCAGAAACCATACGGGTGACGTCACGGACACTATGTCCATATTTTTTTTTACAGTCTATGATGTAAACCTATTTGTTTGAGACTCAACATTAGGTACCTTTGAAATAGCATAATTGAAGCACTTTTTAAAATATTCTGTCCTGCAGGGGGACAAATGACCTGATACAAAATTCTGTATTATTTGTCATATGACAACCTTTTTGAAATTCTATGACAATTCCATTCTATACATCATTATTTTTTGAACATCTAAAGCAAAGAAAAATGAAGTAAAAGAATGGAATGTTCACAGACTGTTTACTGCATGCACTACATGCTATTTTTAAATATGCATTACGCAACAATAAGCATTTTAAAAAGTAGTATGCCACATTGTTGTCACATGACCTGATGTTTAATTCAGTGACTGCCATCCCGGTCTCATGCCAGAAACAAAAATGTGCATTTTTAATGCATTTTGTGTGATTTAGATGTGTAACAGCAAAGGTAATATTACCTTAAAGAGCTATTTCTACCTGATTTAACCCATAAAAATTAGTTTTGTTGGAGTAAAAGTATGTATTTAGGCTGATTCAGTGATGTTCAATCACAACAACAACAAAAAAAAGTTAATTTAGTTGTTACCATTTTGAAATTCTATTCGTCACTGTTTTTGAACTTCAACTTCAAAGAAAAATGAAAGTAAAAGAATGAAATGTTCACAGACTGCGAACTAACACTATGTATGCATTGTGCAACAATAAGCATTTTAAAAAGTAGCATGCTACATTGTTGTCACATGACCTCATGTTTAATTCAGTGACTGCCGTCCCGGTATCGCGCCAGAAACAAAAATGTGCATTTTTAATGCATCTTGTGTAAAAACATTCACTCTTCTGAAGGCTGACGGGATGATCAGATGAAATCAGCTTCAGTTCATTCATCACAGTGGAAATGAAGGTCAAGCTGAGCGCACAACAGTACTGCACACGGTATACTGCTCACTTTGGCAAATGACACACTTCACCTTTGTGACTGCAGTTCACAATCATCCCTCATCCAGCCTGAATCAGTTCAGCAAGAAGGATTTAAAGCCCAAAGAGACTCGCCACTATAATCACTGCCGCTGCTCAATACTTATGCATTTCATTTCATGAATCATTTTCTAATTAACTTGATTTAATTAATATTATCTTTGACATCATAATAGAGCACGTTGCGTGCAAAAATATTCAGTTAAAGGAACACTCCACCGTTTTTAGAAATAGGGCTTATTCAACTTCTTTCCTTCATTTAGATATGTGGGCAAATGCATTTTTGTCTCAGTGCATGCATTGTTTTAGTTGGGCAGGGTCGCCGCTAGCTTAGCTTAGCATAATGAATGGAATCCTATGTTGCCAGCTAGCATGTCCCGAGTAAAAAAGGTGATCCAAAAAAAAGCACTGCTACTTGGGCGCAGAGATATCACGCAACACATGAAATCCCACAACTTCCATCAATATATCAATTTTGTTTTTTGGATCACTTTTACTCGGGACAATTGTATTTGTTTTTTTAAATATGTTTAAATATTAAAATGAGGCATTATTTAATTACATATGCACACATTTGCATACATTTCCAGAACACAAATGTGAAAATAGTTTCATTTTGTTAACATATTAGAGCTAAAGTTTTTTACAGAGGATTTCTCTCTTTTATCACTCCATAAATCAGGAAATGCTGCCAACAGCAAAGAAAAAAATGTTTTTGTAATAAAATATAATATTAAATCAGTCAAATTATACATGAACAAACCCCTCTGTAAAACCCTTCAGAATACAGATACTAATACAAGTGTGTGTGTGTGTGTGTGTGTGTGTGTGTGTGTGTGTGTGTGTGTGTGTGTGTGTGCTTACGCCTTCTCCTCAGTTCCTCTGTGTGCTTTTGGTTTCTTTCCTGGTTTCTGTTTTTTAATCGGAGGATACCATTCCTGCACCAAAAACACACAGACGAGATTACAAGACAAAAACACACAAAGCCAACAATAGGAAAACAATATCACATGGGTCCGGTAGACATTTTAAAACCCGTTTCATGAATAGTCAAGTCGTGAAACACTAGATTATGATTAACAGGATAATTTCCCTCATAATATGTGAATGCTGACACACACCTGTATTTTGGGCCAGTCAGTCGGCATGCCCGGCCCGTGGTTGTTCTTCCACCAGCGGAGATCATCAGGCTCACTGATGGACATGAGTGTGTGATGTAGTTCACCGTACACTGCTTTAATACTGAAACACACGCAATACACACATACAAACCCTCAGGCTTTTTGACAGCACAATGAACATCACTGCTTCTGACAGGCTTCGTGCTGAACGTCACATGAACGAGCAGGAAACGGGCCTCATCAGAGAAAGTGTGAACAGCAGAGCCAACGATCTTTGGACTTTAAAGGTCATCTGATAATTAAGCGAGTTCCTTTTATTGTTGCTGTTTTATTCGATATAAAAATCTAAAAGTTAGATATCAATCTGCATATTCTATCTATCTATCTATCTATCTATCTATCTATCTATCTATCTATCTATCTATCTATCTGTCCGTCGGTTCATCCATCCATCTTTCTGTCTGTCCTTCCGTCCATTCATCCATCTATCTATCTATCTATCTGACGTTCATCCACCCACCCATTTATCTATCTATCTGTCTGTCCATCCATTCATTTATCTATACATCCATCAATCCAATCGTTCATCCATCCATCTTTCTGTCTGTCTGTCCTTCCGTCCATCTGTCTATCTCTCCGTCCGTCCATCAAACCATCCATTTATCTGTCTATCTGTCTGTCCACCCATCTATTTATTTATTTATCTATCTGTCTGTCTGTCTGTCCATTCACCCATCTATTTATCCATCTGTCTATCCGTCCGTCCATCCATCCATTTATCTATCAGTCCATCCAATATTATAATTGCAGTTTAATTACCATTTAACAGTTTGGGGATCCATTTATCTATCTGTCCGTTCATCCATCCATCCATTTATCTATCTGTCCGTTCATCCATCCATTTATCTATCTGTCCGTTCATCCATCCATCCATTTATCTATCTGTCCGTTCATCCATCCATCCATTTATCTATCTGTCCGTTCATCCATCCATCCATTTATCTATCTGTCCGTTCATCCATCCATCCATTTATCTATCTGTCCGTTCATCCATCCATCCATTTATCTGTCCGTCCGTCCATCCATCCATTTATCTATCTGTCCGTTCATCCATCCATCCATTTATCCGTCCGTCCGTCCATCCATCCATTTATCTATCTGTCCATTCATCCATCCATCCATTTATCTATCTGTCCGTTCATCCATCCATCCATTTATCTATCTGTCTATTCGTCCGTTCATCCATCTATTTATCCATATATCCGTTCATCCATCCATTTATCTATCTATCTACCTTTTATTTATTTTTTCAGTGGTAAAAACAACCCTCCATAATATATACACATAACGTGCAGAAAGTAAAGATATACTGTATGTACATATATTTTTCATTGAATGTCAATTTTAACTGAAATTGCTGAAATCATCACTAACACGTTTGCTTTTGTTTCCTTCAAAGCGAAGTGAACACTTAATAATGTATTCCCTACAAAAAACAACCACAATCGTTTTATTGCAGCTGATGTGATGTTTTAATCAAATGTGTGGTGTTATTTTAAACCTCTCGTTGTTGGTGATGTCGAGGTGTCTGTGAATGGACAGGAAGGCCTGTTTCAGGAAGCTGATCCTCTTCCTCTCCTCCTCCTGTGATTGGTCGAACACAGACTCCATTTCCTCCATGTATCGCGGTGCAAAGCCAGTGACGTCCTCTAGAACCTTCTCATAACGATCACGTGCCTGCAAAAAAGTAAATAATTCATAAATAATTGTTTTTAAATGTAATATCAGTGTAGAACATCTCATTGCTCATGGACCTTGCTGCGTTCCTGTGTGGCTTTCTCTCTCGTCTGCTGAATCTTGGACAGTTTGCTCTCACTCAGGTTGGCGTTGTGTTTGGCCTGATTCTCTTTTTCCTGAGCGATCTGCTCCCTCTGACATGACTTATGATACACCGCACGAGCCTTTTCCAGCTAATGGATACACAAAAATGTAATATTAGCATCACATAATGTTATATTCGGCTCTAACTTATGCTATTAAATGCATTGGGAATACAACTATCATCTCTCTCTAACCGGGACGTTTCCAATGTCAAATAATATTTTTTTCCTCACTAAAAACTGAATACTGTATGAAAGGAAATAAATGCAGACAATATTAAGGTAAAACTTGGAACTAATAGATTTCACCACACTTTCCCTAGTTGATTAAATCACAGTACATTAAGACAAAAGGTATGGCAACACGTTTCAGGGGTTGTGCTTGGCCCCTTAGTGCTTCAGCATACCAAGACATTTTGGACAATTTCATGCTCCCAAATTTGTGGGAACCGTTTGGGGATGGCCCCTTCCTGTCCATAAAGACATGGAGGAGCGAGTTGGGTGTGGAGGAACTTGAGTCCTGACCTCAACCCTTTGGGATGAATTAGCCGTAATTGAACCCTAAAATGAATTAATCTATTAACTAGTTGCTTATTTGCATGCATATTACTCGGATATTGGCTGTTTATTAGTACTTATAAAGCACATATTAATGCATTAATCCTACCTACTACCTAAACTTAAACACTACAAAAACAACCTTACTAGCTATTAATAAGCAGTAAATTAGTAGTTTATTGAGGCAAAAGTCGTAGTTAATAGTGAATATGTGTTCCCCATACTAAAGAGTTACTCAAGTTTCCTGAAATGTAATGTTTAAATATGCTGAGGCATTAATTAAATATGCACAAACATTTCCAGAACTGAAACCTTTAATAACATGCATTATAATTTAAATCTATAGTCTATAAAACATGTTCTTTCCACAAGTTAATGAAGCAAAACTGCCAGAAATCTCCAAATTAACTCTGGTTCTTCCTGTACGGTCTCGCTTTAATATACTGATACAGAGATTTCGAACCAAATGGTTCAGCTAACGCCTATTCATTTGAAATCGTTTTTATATCACCGTCAATAATGTCTTACTATCACCTTCTTTAATTTTTTCACCCAGGGCTTCTGAGCACGTGAGAAAGCCGTCCCAAGATCATGTGACTCCCTGAAGCCGCAGAACATTTTCCGTGGGAACGTCTCTTTTCTCCACGAGCGAATGCGCTCCCCATCTTCTGAAACCAGAGACTGGGAGACTGACGTGTGAAGGGCAGACAGACGCTCGGTGGACAAGAAAAAGCACTGCCATGCCCGCAAGAGGGACCCGTACAGCGGCCCTGAGAGAGAGAGAGAGAGAGAGAGAGAGAGAGAGAGAGAGAGACACTTCAGCTCATTTGCAAACACTTTTATCCATTTACATCACACTAAGCAAAACTGAACTTGACAAGCAGCACATTTTTGCTTTATGTAACAGTGCTATTTTAATATCATTAAGATATTGATAGCTTTTGTTAATATTTTGAATGAGTTTTTATTTTTTATATTTTTGCTTGTTTTAATTTTAATTAAGGTTTTAGCACTTTACATCTACTATTCATTTTTTTTTTCAGTTTTAGATTTTTTAGCACATCAAGTTGAGAAATGCTGCCTTGGCAACTAGATGAAGTGCAATAAGTTTAAGGATTTTATATTTTATTTTATTTGAAGTAACAATTTTTTTTAATGGGTCTAGTTAGGGTGGGTAGATGATGACAAAATCTTCAGATTATAGCAAATGATACTACAATAATTGTGTAAATTGCCTGACAAAGATATTAAATACAAAAACTCAAATTCCAATAATACTTACGCCAGTTTCAGTGAGTGTGTCACTTCAGAAAATAGTGCAATGTGGAGCAGGATTTTGGACCAATGAGATTTGACTGTGGGCGGAGCTACTCTGTTTTAAAGCCAATCACTAGCTATGTTTTCATCCAAAGTTGCCAATGTAACTTATGCGCAAAATTGCAATATCGCATAAAACATTTGCGAATAAAGCACCGTTTCCATCCAGAGAGTCAAAGAGAACATAATCATCACTTCCTGATAAACTTCACTAAGAAACATAGGAGAAGCCACCATATATAATTATTTTGTATATAATAAATGATTTGCTTCTCAGAGAAACTTGTGCGTCTCAATAAACGTATTGTCTTGCTTTCAGAGGCAGACGCTGCTGTTTGGGAACGCAGTCATGTAAGACTATACCGGAATATACCAAGTATCTTTGACAACAGACTTCTAAAATGACCAAAACAGCATTTCAGATGCTTCGAAAACAAAATTGCTGTTACATCATGAAAGCCACATAATTTTTTTGTCTGTGCATCGAGGAATTTATTCGGTAAATGCATTTCCATCGTAGTTTATGTGCATGTCTTCGTATCGGATAGAAAATGTATACGGCTCAAACGAGCATGTGTTTTTTTTAATGCAAATTTTTTACATTTATGCGCATCTTGGCGTTTCCATTCAGCAATTTTTGATGCGATATCCCAAAATACACATAAAAAAGGTGTATTTTGCTGATATGTTTTTGACAGGTCAGACTGTAGCACTCACGAGTCTCAGTGATGGATTTCCACTTGCTGCTCCATTCGGTCAGCTGACGGGCGTACTGTCGCTCCACATGAGCCCGGTCCTTCATACATGCTATTATGTCTTTACAAGCTTGGTATGACTCTGATGTCCTCCGCACTGTCCGCACATAATTTCCTGGCTAAGAGACAAGAACAGAAGGAAATAGATGATGCATTTTAGCACTTCTGCTTCCATTGTCCTAAAGTTAATGGATTTTTGTTAAATGCCTGAAATAAGGTCTGTGGTGAACACAAGCTCAAGATATTGTCATGTTTTATTTTGTGACATTAAATGCGTAAGTAGAAGGTGGTTGCTAACAAGTGCCTAAATGGGACTACAGAGGCTCTCGGACATTAAATGTTTTCACAGCAAACAGGAACGCTCTTCTAGGCAAGTAATGATAATGTTCTTATTACTGATTTTTGTTAACTAAAACAATTGTGCAAATTATGTGACAAAGATTATAACAAATAAATCATTTCCCAAATGGGGGTTGGGGAACGCACTGTGCGCAAGGTTCACTTTAACACATCTGCATAATATAATACAACAGGGAAATATAGAAGCAATATCACTGCACTACCCCCTTAGCAACTACTCTTTATCAATGAGAACTAACATGTTTGTGTTGCTTAGTTCATTGAAGTAGAGTACTGTGTGAGAGAGAGAGAGATCGAGTGAGCAAGTGCATTACCTGCATTCAGATTTAGCATTTTCCTTCAGATCATTCCTAGCCATGCCTATGTTCATAATAAAATAGATTTTTAAATAAAATAAAAATATATTTAGCGATATTAGAGTATTGCATTGTTAGCTTAGAAAACTCCATTTGAATCCAATGTGAATTGAGGGTGCTTTCACATCTGTAATTCGGTTCATTTGGTCCGGACCAAGGGCAAAAAATGATATATTGTATCCGAATTGTCCGAATCAGTTGATGATTTGGTGAAACGAACCAAAATGCAGTCACGTGACCACATCCACATCACTCGTTGGCCAGATGTGTCCAGTAAAAGCAAGCAGACAACTCGCCGCTTTTGTAAGTCATACTATAGAGAGACGACTGGGCTGGCTGATTGCATCCCTGGTCATCATATACTACATGGTTCGTATACACCACTTTAGGCAAACTATACATTTTGAGAATGAAGCGCGGATGTGGCTGGAAGATAATGTTTTACTGCACTGCAAACGGCGAAGGCGCATCACAAGTTACCTAAGGAGATTATCTGTGGCATGTTCATCTTCTGAAAATATTACCAACGCACATAGCAGCTGACTACGGCAGCTGGTTTAGTCCAAAAATGCACAGTTCTTAGGCAGTTGGGTCTGTTCGAGGTAGGATCACATTCTCACCACAAACGAACCACTCCAGTGTTTGTTTAAAAGGGTAATGAGACCACCTCTTCAAGGAGTCAAAAGCAGTCACTTTTGAGGTTAAATCTCAGCTATGACCTCAAGACTAGATTATTGTAATGCTCTACTGGGTGGTTGCCCAGCTCGCTTAATAAACAAACTACAGCTGGTCCAAAACGCAGCAGCTCAAGATCTTACTAGAACCAGGAAATATGATCACATTTGCCCGGTTCTGTCAACACTGCACTGGCTCCCTATTAAACATTGCATACATTTAAAAATCTTGCTTATTACTTACAAAGCATTAAATGGCTTAGCTCCCCAGTACCTGAATGAGCTCTTAACGCATTATACTAGATCACGTCTATTGCGGTCTGGTCAGTTGATAATACCTAGAATATCAAAATCAACTGCAGGCGGTCGATCCTTTTCCTATTTAGCACCTAAACACTGGAACAGTCTTCCTAGTACTGTTCGGGAAGCAGACACACTCAGTTTAAATCTAGACTAAAATCACATCTCTTTACTACAGCATACACACAACACGTTATCAGTTTCTATTATTCAAATCAGTTAATTGCTTGTTAGGCTGCATTATCTAGGTCAGCCGGAACCAGGAACACTTCCCATAACACCTGATGTACTCGTTACATCATCAGAAGAATGGCATCTACGCTAATGTTAGTCTCTCTTTAGGTTTACTGTAGTCTGCCAGATCCAGATCAGATGGTGGACCTGCGCCTAGACATGAGCACAACACATCCCTGAAGTGTCGGCAGAGACCGTGTAAACTAGACTCTCCCCTGTGTAGGACTCCTTCCCTTCCCCAGATAAAAACACACATGCACAGATACGTATTCCAACACGTAATGCTTGCGTACATGCCGTCGCAGCTTTCGCAGAGTCGCCTTGTTTGGGGTTTGCCCGAGGGATGATGATGGTAGTTTCAAAACTATTTCATGGTTTGTGTTCTCTGGCCACTAAGTGCTGTTGCCGTGCGGATGGGGTCCGGAACGCACTGGGGATTTTCTATTTTTGTTGTTTAAGTGGCACCAAGATAAATAATCCGTTTTAAAAAAGAAATGACTCAATCAAAAACCTACTTAAACTTTTCTTCTAAAGCTAAATTAATTTACTATTATCACTGTAAAGCTGCTTTGAAGCAATCCGTGTTGTAGATACAAATGAAGGTGACTTGATGCTGCCTTAGTAGGGGGTAGGTAGCTCACTAGGTGTTGGAAGGGCGTTTTTCTTACCATCCAGAAGCTGATTTTGTTGAGATCCTCGGTTGGGCCTGTTGGAGGGTCTGCCATGGTCACAGCTGGCTGCAAAAGACACGGTTAAACTGATTACATGCATGTGTGTAAGTGATGTCATGGAGTATAAATCCAGTATAACAGAAGTCCAGTCCAGTTTCCTGCTTGTTGCACCAGCCTCCAGGCTGCTGTTGCCCTAGTTTTGTTGTTACCCCTGAACTATCAGACACATCAGGCGTGTTTATTCAGGGGCATCTGGGTTTGTTTACCCATTTGATTCCCCAATCCTCCAACAGGCCTCATGACCAACAGACGGACGCTTGGCTACAACGTCTCAGCAGCTTTTGAACCTTCTGCATTCGCCGGGCCTGTTGTTTCATTGGATGTTTTTATCTTCTAGTTTTAACATATTGCTGAATGAGTCACGTGCAGCAGTTTAAAAGTGTTTGCTCAGAACACTATGAGCAATAGTAATAGTGATGCTTGAACTAGTACAGATGCTTTTGAAAAAGAAAAAAAACATTAGCTTTGTACAGCCAGGATGTCAAAATTTCTGTCATGGTGATAAGAAAGAAAACGTCAGTCTAAACAGATATATATTATTATAAAAAATGAAGTTCCCTTCTTAAAAAGTGTACTAATTATGAAAATTATATGCTTTAAATGAATATACTTAAGTGTAAACTGAATGTAATGTTTTCAAAAACTAATAAATTGAATGTAGTTTAAAGTTAAGTTAATTTATCTTGTCATTTCATATTTTAAAAGTTAGAAGTGCACTGCTGACTGACAAGCATTTATGGTACACAAAAAGATTTAATGACATTTCTATTAAAACGTGTATATCATCTATTTAAATATAGTTCCAATTTAATACATGTATTAACTTTAAAAGTAATATCGCATAACACACAAGTTAAAATTAGTATGTCAACACATCAACATGTACTTTAAAGCAAGGCAAAAGATCATTAAAACATAAAATTTTAAAAGTGTACTTTAAGGGAAAGTTCACCCAAAATGAAGAGCTTTTTCTGACATAGACAGCAATGTAATCACCACTTTCAAGGTCCAAAAAGGTAGTAAAGACATGGATAAAATAGTCCACGTGACTCCAGTGGTTCAACCGTAATGTTGTGAAGAGACGAGAATACTTTGTGTGCAAAAAACAGTTTAGCGACACTGGTTTTCTTTATCCAACTGAAATGTGTAGTTGGTGTGAGATGTGTTCATGAAGCGGTGGGATGATTTGGGCTGCCAATCATTCTGTATTTCACACAGCGCGATTAGAAACGCCTTGGGCTGCTCCAAATCCAAAACAATCAGAAAATGTACGAGGTGGTTCTGTGTTAAAAAATTTTTTTTTAAATGTATATGATTTATCTTTTATTATTTCAACCCTCTACACACACCTTGGCAAGAGAATCGCCACTGGCTAGTCAATTTTTTTAGTTTTTAGTTTTAGCCAGACTGATATATACTTTATGTTTTATACTAATATATATATATATATATATATATATATATAAGGGCGAGACTTTAACGCGTTAATTAAGATTAATTACGCAAAAAATGATAACAATTTTAACTTATTTTTGCACATGAAAGTTTTTAATTAATGAGTTTTGGTGGACCGATTATACTGGAACACCAATAGCGTTCTTGACTTCTGAACACAACAAACCACAGTGAACATGAACGAAGAAGCTGACGAGACTGCTTTGCTTGGCCCCGTGGATGGAAGCGTCGACAAGAGCATGGTTGTGTGGAAGCTATGCAACAAGGAGTTTGCGTATCACCGCAGCACATCGAGCCTCAAATATCACCTCAACGCAAAACGCTGGACATAAATAAATAAACAAAATTTTGTTGATTAAGCTTATGTATTCAGTCATTATTCAATGGTATACTAAAAATCCATGTGAAAAAAATTACTTCTCACTGTTCTCAGGTCAAATATTGAAATATACTCTGTCAAAAACGCCCCTCTGTTCATGGCCTCGCCCACGGATCTGGTAACTCCTATGACTAGCCTAGACTATAATTGTGCACATGTGTCTTGGTGCTCACGTGAACATTATCAGCTGTCATAGAACTTGAAAGCTTGGCACTGTTTACAACACAAACTGATGAAAGAATTTTAATTTTTAGGTGAAATATGCCTTTAAGTATATTAAAAACATTAATATATGTATTTTCTGCAAGTACTGCTTTTTAAAGATTTAGTTTTAAGACGAAGTAAACTACAAGTGCATATTAAATACAATTAAGTGCAGTTTCTTTTCACAAGGGAACAAAGACTAAAATTACATCCGCTGTGGTTTAGGGTCTAAAAACACATGGCAACAAGAAGCAAAATAGTAAATGACAAGAGCAACAAGTCCTGCTTGATAAAAATACTTAACAGTCTGTGGTCTACAGATCACTGCAACTTAATTGGATGATTAAAATAAAGTCTGAATAGTGTTTAAAATAATGCACTGGAAGAAAAGTGAGGCCAGTGCTACAGAACACTAACAATTCACGCATAACCACGACGTATGCCTAAATGCATGGGTGAAATTTTACAATAACATCTGAACATTGTTACATCTGAACTAATAATGAACATTTAATTAAAAAAAATGTGTAATTAAAAGTTGTGTGTTAATATGCACTATGAACTACATGAACAATATATTGATTTGTATTCTTATTAACTAAGTTTAACAAAAAAAAATTTCACTTTAGCTTTTTATTAGTTAATGTGATGTAATGTTAACAAAGGAGACCCAATTGTAACGTGTTACCAATGCATGTATTTGCACTGCTTAATAAAGTCCATCTGATTAAAAAAAGGTCCTGGGCGGGTTTCTGGCCGTTCTCCAGAGCATGCAACTGTCCATGTGAATCACTCTGGGGACTTGTTGCATGCGAGACTGCAACTGGATATAGTCATTTGTGATGATAAACATCTCTGAAATGTGCGGCCAATTTAACATGATTAAAACGGACAGAAACCTTTATACTAAAGATAACGCTCACAAAATCACACAAACTAGCCGAATTAAAGAACGCCGAAATATTTAATGGACGCAACTGCATGCATTAATACATGCGTTTATAAGCATACTGTAAAAGGCGTGTCTGTGTGTGTGTGTGTCCGTGTGTTGCTACTGGAATCTGGGATCAGAAATAGAATTCTCCCCCACCCTGGAATTCCATGCACCAGAGCTGGTAGGTCATCTTACACACTCTTCATAACACACACACACACACAAATACATCAATAACAGTCACAAAGGGATGATATTTCCCCCACCTTTAGGGTTTTTTCTATTTATGAGAGCATATGTTGTTCTAACAGAATGCCCATTTTGTATAAAAAATTATCATCATGGAGTTTAAACTCATAATTAGAGCCTATAATAAAACACTGCCAAATATATCCGTTGTTAGATAACAGTAACATAATAAATTGCCCCCAAATGTAAAATATCTGTCAGAAATGAATCAGGGCTTTGAGGAAATCCCTCAGAGATGGATTTTTAAATGCAAGCTCCATAAACTGTTAATCTTTCCTCGTTGCAGAACAGTGTTTAAACTTCAATCTTAACATGTCACATGAACAGGGAGATCACAATTATATCTCTAATGTGAAAGAATTATATAGGAAAAAACATACACATATAAAAGAAAAGCATCATATCAAAACTCTAGCATTGTTATTGCACGTAACACAATGGAAGCCTCTCAACAGTATTTCAGCACTGATCAAGCACTCTGTGTAAGCTAAATACACACAATACAGATATTTTTGCACTGATTCACATGCAACACTATCCAATGTTTAACACTCTTTACACTGTATGGTTGGTTTTGTATGATTATTATGCACGCAGATTTTATTAACTAAGAGAATGCACTTTATAAAGAGGTGCAAAATGACCAGTTGCAGCACCTAAAATTAAAACTTTCACGTCAATGTTTAAAAACAACAAACATGTTATTTGTCAACTACCCAAAAAACTTGAGTCAAACTTAGAGCAAATCTGACCTCTCACTCCGCAGCTTTTTACCTCCAGTCGTTGGCTTGTTCTGCCCTCCTTCACTTCTCTCCCATGTCTCTCTGTCTGTCTGATGTTCACCCCAGTGTCTGTGCAGTCAGTCAGCTGTTGTCGAGGTGCATATGTACATGCAAGTGTTCTCCTCCTCTCTCTCTCACACACACACACACACACACACACACACACACACACACACACACACACACACACACACACACACACTCTCATCTCAGTGTAAATGAGTTGTCAGGTGTGAAATTTAAGTGTGTTGTAGAATGTGAGTTATTTCAGCTCTCTGCCAACCACAGCCAACATGTGAAGTAATTAGTATATATCAGTTTATCAGTTCCTGAGTTCAAAAGCAAACAACAGCCTAAACAATATTCTATATCAAAGCAATTAACCCTCAATGGTATGCATTGTGTACTAACCATGACATATAACTTTGAAATATACATGAAATAGCTTCAATCATACAAACCAAAAAACTTGTTTTGGGGTGGTACTTATGGAAATGTTGCCATAAGGCAACGCTGTACCACAATGGAAAAAGTTTTTCTATAAAATTTTGATTTTCTTTTCTATTTAAATGCACCTTTCCTTTAGAAATTGAGAGATTTATATACTTGGAACCAGGGCTTGACATTAACCTTTCTGATCACCAGTCACTGTGGCTAGTGGCTTTCCAAAGTTACTAGCCACTCAGCTTTTCACTGGTTGCAATTTTGCTGTTTGGATATTAAATTTAATATGATTAAAGTTGACCTTGGCATGTTTAAAATACTTGATTTAGAAGACAAACCTTCAAATGCAGAGTGACCACCCAAATCAAGAGTACATTGTTTATCAGCTGGGATGTGCAGGTGGGCAAGATGAGCATAGGCTAATATGAGAAATTTAATATGAGTTATTTTTGTTAGGCTATATAGAAAAGACAAAGAAGCAAATGAGCAAATTACAAAAACAATAGTAATTTTTTTTTTTTCAGATACAGTAGGTTTATTTATTATGTAGAGAGAGCGTGTCTGTGTGTAATACACGCGATTCCACCTATCCCACCTTCACTAACTGCAAGTTGATTGTATTTTTGTGTTACGACAGTCTTGCCATTTGATTTGGCTGTAGGCTGAAATTATATTCAACCAGTCGATGTGTCTGCCTTACCCGCCACAGCTGAAATCTACCCGCATATGGCGGGCTGGCGGGCGTTAATGTCAAGCCCTGCCTGGAACTCGTGCAAACCAAAAATAAGTAGATCCCTATTATTTAATCCCCATCATTCCCTATAATTTGGCTAACTCATCCTCACTCTCATCCCATGGAAGAGCTAACTCTGCAATCTTCCTTTTGCCCTTTCTGTAATTTAGCTATATTCATTTTCTGTAAAGAAGACAATTTTGTTATTTATACATAAACACAACTATACTACAATAAACACTTTAAATAAATAAACAACTGCAATCATATATTGTTGATGCTACTATCTATAAAAAATCCCAATGGGGAAATACATTACTGCAATTCCACTGTGGTACAGCGTTGGCTTATGGAAATATTGGTATTTTCTCAATTTACAGTTAAACTGTAAGACAAAGTTGATTTGTGAATAAACATATTGAATTTACTTTCCCCCTTGAGAAGAGATGTTCAGAAATTAGGTTAATAGAGTGATTTCTGGACTCCAACAGGAGTCTTCCGTGTGAGGGTGACCGGGGGAAAGAGGCTTTGGAGGGACAAGCATTGGCTACCTTAAAGCCTGCCCTTTTAATTCCCATAGTCAATATATTGTACTTTCTTTCTGAATAACAAGGAAATTAGTTGAAATTAATTCTTGCCATATGGCAAAGCTGTACCATAAAGGGTTAAAGTAGCATAGTACCACTGGCTGATTGTTTACTATCAGAGTTCATCACCTCAGACACAGGAACGCTGAAGAACCCGCAGTGATCATCATACACAGTCAATCATGGCCTGTGGGAATTTAAGAAATTGTCATCCTAAAATTCAAAAAATGACATTATTTACTCACCCTCATGGTTGTTTCTTCCTTGGAAAAATGTTCAAGCATACAATCAATAAAGTGAAGCTGCGAAAATGAAACGTTTCACCAACAATTATTTCTCAAGAAGAGATGAGAATAAATTCAACGAGAATAATTTATTCAAACCTCTTAAGCAGAGTTTATGTATCATATTCATCAATTATTGTACAGAACAATAGAAATATCTGATATTTATATATATAATTTAATTCTGCATTCATTTCCATACACACACACACACACGCACACATACATATATATATATATATTCTTTGATCCTATTTACTTAAATATATTTTCAAATGAAATGGAGTTATGCTTTACTCCTATAAAACAACCACCACCGCCATCACAACACACACACATACTCACACACACAGTCAGTGTTTGTGTGTATGTCTGTGTGATTGTGTAGGTTAAGAAGAACGCACTTAAGCAATATAAACGATGGGTTCTTTCATTGTGTTCTGATCTTTGGAAGACTGATTCTGCTTATGGTATTAAAAAGCTTACATACTTAATCCTTATATGGTTATTATTGGCATTATGAATATTTTTTTTTTGAGCTTTTACTGCTTAAAGTCAACACGAAAGAGTTTGCAACCCATTTTTTTTCTTTCATAATGCAACATTTCCCGATTTAAAAAAGGACATTCAATGATAAAAAATGTAAGGCAAGGCTTGATTTTATCTATCGCAAATTGATTGGATGGTGAAAAGTGACTCTAACATGACTGATGGTTAAAAATAAGAGCTTGATGGCATCATCCAAAAAGGAAAATGACATTTGATAGGCATTATTTTGTTGTCTTTGGAATAATATGCACTGGAAATGTGTATTAAAAAAGTAAATGGGGTCCATTCTGATTTCATGTTGACCTTAATCATCATATTATCAGATGAATCAAAGCCTGATACGTCATGATGCTAAAATATGCACAGTAGCCTCTTTTTTTATCAATATAATAATGTCATAATACTAAAATTCATTACACCTTTTGATATCGTCATCCCAAAAAACAATGAAAGAAGTACATTCTCTGTGTGTCTCTGATTGGCTGAGGAAGTTTGCCCGTCTGGCTTCAGCAGGGATGACAAACATTTGCTCAGAACGACGGAGATGATGACTTTAGCTTTCACTCTGCAAGAGTGTTCGAGTATTTCGTAGCACTTCTCCTTCACAATCATCCCCATCTCTGTCCTTCAGTGGAAGTCTTTCCCTTTCATCCCAAGTGCTTTTTGTCTAACCGCATTATTTCGTTCTTTCTATCTTCTAACTAGTTCTCTCTAATTCTCCTCTAGCTCTGAGTCGCATCATCTCTCATGCGTTCGTTCTGCCCTTCAGAAGAAACAGTGGAGACAGAGAAAGCAGAGGAGAGCCTAGAAAACATGGAAGGGGGAAAGGAAAAGAAAGGAGGCAGAGCATGAGGTAAGAAAAGAAAGTGCTTGATCATCTACAGACTAAGATGAAGAATTTGGCATTCAAAATGCAATTAAAGTTACATTAGTGTGTAGTATGTAATTAGAGGGCATGTGTCAGTTGTGCAATTTCTAATAAATGCCATGTTTAACAAAAGGAATGAGATGTAATTCAATTAATTGGATGATTTTTGTGGTCTTAAATGGAATACAAAAAATCATAACTCAATGCAATAATAATATACACTACCAGTCAAAGTTTTAGACACACTTGACTGAATTTGTGTTTCTCATGAATGCTTCAGTTTATGCTCAAATTAAAAATAAAAAAGTTTAGTTTTAGTGTAATAAAACACACACATGAAAACCCCTTTTCAAAAGCATCTCAGGATTCACCTCACAAAATTTGGGATTTACGTTTTATTTAGTCACTTCATTACATAAATATTTCCATTTGTATTATGTCATAGATTTCATACTTTTCTATAACTCAAAAATTTTAGGACATGTCAAATCCTTTGACTGGTAGTGCAAAATAAAACATGTATACATGAAGGTCACAGTCTCAAGAAATTGATTTTGTGATTCAATTAAGTCTTCCTTACTTTACTAAACTTCATCTTAAGCATACAAAAACATTTAGGGCAGACTATTTATTTATTGTCGAGTAAAGCTGCAGGCAGAATTATCCATGCAGAGCCAAGTTTTTATGAAATGGTGGACCATTTTTAGAAAAACAAATGTAAAAGGCTTTTTTCCAGTTTCAAAAACTAATCATTTCCCCCCTAACTACTTCTGTCTAGTTTGCTTTCTAATGTTCTTTTGCTTGTTCATTAGGTCCTCTTCTAAATCTACCCTTCATTTCCCCTCCTTTTCTCATCTTCCTATCTCACCTGTCCGTAAGTCTCTTAAGCGCACGCTCAATGTTCATGCGATGTCCAACCCGACTCACACCCAGATCCAGGAAGTCCTCTTTTGTCAGAGATGGCAAGTGGGAGCCATCGATCTCGTTGTCGAGAAAACGTTCCCGATGCTCTGCCAGATTCAGGTAAGTCAGCCAATCAGCAACATCATATTTGCTCCAGTAGGGGAGGGGCTTAGACACAAACGGCTGATTGGGTGGAAGCGGCGTTAAGGGTGGGTAGCCCATACAAGATGGGGAGGAGCCTCCAGACAGGTAGTTGGTAGGGGAGAGGGAGCGAGAGACCAGCATAGGGTTAAGAGGAGCCACAGGAGAAGGGAGCGGGAAGAGAGGAGATGTTTGGGGGAAAAACTGGTCTGAATATTGATGGGCGACTCCCAGTGGGGGTGTCAAAGGGGATTGTATTTCATACAGAGAGCCGTAAAGTGGCGCAGATGGAAAGAGAGGGAGCGAGGATGGACGTGGAGGTCCAGGTTGCGGGTGGTCCGAGCAGGAGATGAGGGGACTGGGTGCTCGGCGACGCTGAGTGTACGAATGAGATTCAGAACGTCGTAGCTCTGGTCCGGAGAACTGAAACTCTGAAACTTTTCCGCGATACTTAGAGCGATGTTTCGGAGACAAGGGATAGGGGGAATAGGACGGAGAGAGCGGTGGATGAATGATTGAGGAAGGTGAGAGAGGTGCATGAGAGAGAGATATTGGAGAAATGGGAGGATGAGGTAACGATGGAGGAGAGAGGGTGCATGAGCCAGGGAAAGAGGAGAGAGGGGGTATGGGGCAGTGACGGAGGGGACAAAATACCATGAGGAAAAGAAATAGGAGAATTAGATGGTGTCCAGTCTTGGAGAGGTGCTGGAGCCGGAGTTGGGTTTAGAGGTAATGGGGTTGGGGTTGGGACTGGGGTTAGAGCTGATACAGGAAGAGGAGACAAAGGTACTGGGTTAGGGTTCAGAGCCACAGTGGGGCAGTTAGATGTGAAAGAGTTAGGGGGCAGGTTTGGAGAGAAGGATCGTTGGAGAGTCTGAACAGAAGCAGGGAGGAGAGGTGCACAGCCAGACGGATCACCTGGAAACCTGAGAAAGAGAAAATAAAAGTGTGTAGATCAGAATGCCAATTTAATTCAGAAAAAGTTAGCATAAAAATGCATGCCAGTGAAAAAATTCACCACAACAATGCTAAGGTGTCGTGGGTGGTTGCCAAAGATTGCAAAGAGAAGTTTTAACTTGTTGGGTTGCTATGATTTGTGGTATCATTCATGTCCATAGCACAACATTTCCTGGATTTGCTCAAATGATTGTTTATTTGAAAAACTGGTTGTGCGTGTTAGTTTATCCAGACTGTATTTGTCTATAATTGTGAGTTCATTATCAATGCAGAAATTCCGGTAATTTCAAATGCTTAAACTTTTTTGATAGTGTGTCTTTGTTTTCACAGAAGGTCTCACCTATGATTTGGCGGTGGTCCCTGACTCTGCCAGCCACCAAGCTGTTGTAGTTTACTGCTGAGTTCATTTATGATGCTGGCCTTAACGTTGGAGAGAGGAGAGTTCAGACGACGATCCATAAACGTTGGGATCTTCACTGCAGCATCACCTCCTCTTCCCTGTTCTTGCTCCTCCTCTTCCCTTGACCTGTAAATGTTGGGAGCAGTGCTAGCCTGCCGCTGTAGCGGTGGTCCGGTTCGCCCATTCTGTGTGTGCGCCTGGTATTTTAACGTATTTTGAGTGTGTGTTTTTGCTAGTGGTGGGTTTGGAGGTTTGGATTTATGCATGTGCGGTTTGTTTGTTTTATGAGCAAATTTATCAGTGTTAGAAAGAGACAATTCCAGGGACACTCTTCGGTCTCCTTTGAAACCGTCCCCTACAATCCCGCTCTCCATGCTTTCTCTCCGTCTTCCTTCCCTCTCCTTCTCTAGGACTCCTTCTCGCTCCCTTCTTTCTGCAAAGTTTTCCATGTGGTGATCACTGCTGCTGTGACTATCCAGTTCCTCAATCCCAGAATCGACCACAGCCTCAGACCAATCACGCCCCTTAAGTGCCGGAGGAAGTCGATCACCTACTATAACTGATGTAGTTTCCAAAGGCATTGTTGTGGTGACGGTCATTACAGCTGCAGTTGCAGCCATGGTGGAATATGACAGAGAAACATTAGTGTGGCCTTGGTGTGGGTAGAAAAGTGGAAGAGGTCGATGCAATGCCATAGGGTCAGATGAGGAGGCTGGGGCGGAAGGGGAACTCGAAGGAGGGAAAATCTGAGGAGAAGGAAGAGATGGGGAGAGAGCTGACTGAGTCAGATTGGCCACTTCACTGTCATAAGATGTTAGACTAGAAGTGGCAGAGTCTCCCGCTTGTGGCGAGGTTAAAGGTTGGGGTTGGCCAGTGTTTGAGTGCTGAGAATAGCCAGAGGGTTGAGACTGGGGAGGGTTTGCAGGGTTTGGAGGAACTTTATGACACAGCTGTGGATGGGGGATTTGAGGAGAGGGTGGGAAAAGATATGGATGTACCACAGCAGAAGGATGGACGGGTGTCTGCTGTGAGTCAGCATGCGTGTTGTCTGGTAGGGACATGGCATCTTGCGGGGGATTGGAAAGCGCTTGCAGGGACTGTTGGTCTTTGAGTGGCTGAGATCCTGACAGCTCCTTCTGTTGTTGTTGTTGATTATATTCTGTTGTTCCATGGGTGTCTATTTCCATTCCATTTGCAAACTGTATAGGGGGAGGTAGGGGCTCAGCAAACACAAACTCATCCTCCACATCCATAGATGGCGCAGGAGGTGGAAGCACCATCACATCGCCACCCCCTCCTACCCCTAGATTTCCCCCTCTTTTCACATCCTTCTCTCCCTCCTTTTCCATCCCACTCTCTACCATTTTCTGTCCTCCCCTGTCATCCTGGGAATTACTGGTGGGACTTTTGTCAGATGTGCTGAGTTCACTCTCCTTATCTGTGTAGGATGGCCTGCGGGGAGGAGGCTTGGGTGGTATCCTCTTGTGCCCTTCTCTCTCTCTTTCCCGCAGGTAAGTGTGGTACTGATTAGCTCTGTTGTCCCTGTCCTGAAGGTGAGACTGATACTGATTGGCTTGATTATCTGTAAACCGCACCTTTGGTGCCCCTCTTTCCTCTCTATCCATAAGGTTTTGTTCATTCCATTCCAAGCTCCCTGTCCCACCACCAGTCAATCGCAGCATCTGAGGAGACTGGGGGCGACTCTGTGGAACTGGCCCACCTGTTGTTGGAGAGGCACCGCTAAGGTAAAGTGAGGTGTGTGACTGGTAGATGTAGAACGGAGGAACTGGCTTTTGGTTTGGAGGGGAGATTGCAGAAGGAAAAACTCCAGTGCTGGACAGCTGGCGACCGAATTGCCGATCCTCTCTACGTGTACGGTGGTCATCTTTCAGCGCTCGCTCGCGTGCTGCCAGTGCAAGTCCAAGCGGGCTTGTTGGGTCTAGAACCTTCCCTGTTAATGGGTGGATAAAGGTAGTGGCTTGATGAGATGTAGCTGATGCATACTGTGGCAACCCAAACGCAGGCGGCATGCTTAAGGCATCACCAGAGATCAATCCCTCATCGATAGATTTGGAAGGGCGCAAACGAGCGGTAGTGCTGGACTCCACTGGAGTTTGAGCAGACTCCTTCTCATCTAACATGTCCTCCTCAGAGGAGTAGTAGAATGAGGCGCTTCTCCGGCGGGAATCACGGAAGCGTTCACGTTCCCGCTGTGCTGTGCTCCTGCCCAGTGTTTCCAGTTTTGACGGGAAAGTAGGTGGTGGAGGTGGAGTGGGTGTAGGAGCCATGACTGGGTTTTGAGGCTTTCCCTCTTCCTGCTCTTCATTCATCTCAGGAGACAGTTCTGTATCCTCACTGCTTGCACGGCTACTGTGCCCAGAGCTGCTGGTAGATGGCGCTTTAACAATAATCGTTGGGATTGAAATGGAACTTTTCTCCAATTTTTCTTTGCCTGTTGTATCCTCCACTTTGCGCTGCTTCACCAACAGCCCCTTCCCACCTTGCCGACTTGCCATCTTGGACATCGCTGGCCCTTGGTTTCGCTGTGTGGTGGACTGTTTGGCGCCCACATCAGAAGGAGGTGTTGCGTTGCTATAGCCACGCCTCAGGCCACCCATTCTTGCTCCTCCCATCTTGCTGGTATCAGTTTCAGCCTGTAAAACACAATATTTCTAAGAATTAATACTCTTTATTGTGGAAATATATGTACAAGAAAAGACAAGAAAAGAACCAAGCATTTGACGGATGCCACTTCTTGGGACCTTTGAACTTTGGTATCAAGCTCTTACCCTGCGGTTGGGCGGGACCCTGTGCTGTGTCTGGCTGTGAGGCAGGTGGTGTGATGGAGGCAGAGGAGGGACAGCATAAAAATGTGTTGGTGCTGCTCTCCTGTCTGTGTGGCCACCGGCAGACAAGGGCGGCTCAGGCGCTGAGGTGTCGGGTGGAGGGGGAATGTCCTCCGGTCCAGGCACAGAAAGACTACGGGACAGCTTCATAGTAGGAGGATGGAGATGTACCCTCTCCTCCTCTGTAACTCCTTTGGACAGAAGACATGCAGAACACAGTTAAATAAAGTGCAGTGGGAATTACAGATGGTTTCAAAATCTGCTGCATTTAAACTCACCCATGGATTTCTGACGCATCATCATAGCACGCTGAGTTGAATGGCCTGATGAAAACTGGGCTTGGTTATAACCATACCCAGACCCTGATGGCATCATGCCAACACCTGATTGTTCAAAAGTTTGCTGTGAATAAAGTGTAGAGACTGAATATTTAGCACATTTCCTGCCTCAGTGAAATATGGATTACAGCACTATATTCACACATTAACTGCTTGTAAATGTACTTTTTTCAGCACCTGCAGCACAGAGGTCGCCGCACTCTTACACTTATTACCAGGTGAAAAGCCTTACTAACATAGCTCAACAACTAAGATTAGGCTAGCAAACATAAATGGTCATTTGTAGCAAAATACTACAAAGAACCCCTTTCTTTCTTCAACCAAAACTACCAAGTTTCAAAGCTGTGTACAGTTTATTACTCTTTTGAAGCTTATCTTGTAGCTACTGTTTCCAATGAGTAGCAGTGGTTTTGACATCAAATGCTACTGTGTACACAGCTCTACAGCTGATGCAATAATCAAACAGGCTTTTCCAAAGTTCTCTCTCATTTGTATGGATTAGAAAGTACTATTGATTCTAGCGAATTGTTTTGTTCGGATGGTTCACCGATTTGAGTCTTTGTACAACAGTCTTTTTATGACTAAATATTTAGCTACATGCTGCTGTTCATTACAAGGTTTTTAAAGTTTTTTATGCTGGTGATAACCAGTCACCAGTAGCTTCACCTTTAAGTAACTTCCACTTTTTCAAATGAGTAGCTTGACTGTTTTTGAGTAACTTGTAACTTGACAAACTACTTTCCTCAACACTGTAAATCAGTACAGAGATAATGAAACAGAGATGTTACCTCATTAGCGTTAAAGCCCTTGTTTCGTTCCTTCTTGCCCCCATGACCTCTGTGACCCTGAGAGTCTGATGTGCTAATTGTCTGCTGAGCAGCGGCTAGAATCTCGTCCAGCTTATCTGAAGAACGAAAGGATAAAAAAAGAACATCATTCATGCTATAAATCATGAAAACATATTTATTACCTTTTTTTTATTCAAACTGAAGACTGAAGGTGCATAAAATAAAATACATTAAACTGTGATATATATATATATAAAGAGAAATGTGTAACAGGAGATTACTATAAAAAGATGTCATAATGAAAAGGAAGATTTCTTACTAAGGGCCATTTGATAGACGCTCTTCTTCTTTTCTGGAGCTTGAGAGCCCTCTGTGTGATCTGAGCAATGAGAAAAATCACATACAAAAAAATTCACAGACAGAGACCACTACACATGTATCTGATCCTAATGAGCCTAATAAAAAGCTTCAAGGCACATTCATACATGCCAGAGAAACTCTGGGATTTCATGAATTGCTCTTAAGGAGGGGGGATCTAATGCTATTTTATTCATTCTGAATTATTTACGTGGTTAAAGAGTGGATTCTCATGCTAAACATGGACAACATTTTAAAACACGAGTTGGACATATGATGGAGTATTTTTGTGCCAAATACACTCCTTCGGGATTCAAAGGAGATGAGTGAACCCTGCATCAAATGTCTATTTTGTTGGCAATTGGCGCGCAAGTGCATATAATGTGAACACGAACATATAGTGAATCGAAAGTTATCCAGGGATTATGCCATGATGTATTGTGTGTGTGCCTGTTTTTGTGATTTATGAGGACACAAATTTGTATAACTACATGGGTATTACACTGGTATTACAACTTAAAAGTGGTTTATGAGGACATTTCATGTGTGTGTGTGTTGGGTAGAATATACGGTTTGTACAGTATAAAATCCATTATGCCTATGGAGAGTCCCCGTAAACCACATAGACCAACGCGTGTGTGTGTGTGTGTGTGAGAGAGACTCCATAGCTCCGCCCACTGCACACCTCCACGATTTCGGCTTTTTTCAGAAAGAATCGGTACAGCGCATCTTATGGCAAGCCGTTTTGACTTTTATTCATTCACAGGCTTTTAATTCTTGATACCAAAAATTCAATATTCACTAGTGAAATGTCACCATAGGCTACCATTCAAATTCAAGTCTTGATATCAACAACTGAATTGTTACTAGTAAAAATTTTCATTTTTGATTGGCAATTCAATTGCCACTAGTGACAATGTTAATTTCTGATATCATGAATGTGATTTTTACTAGTAAGAAAGCCATTTTAGATATCTGAAATTATATTGATATCAGGAATTGAATTATTGATATCAGAAATGCTAACTGTTGATATCGACAATTGAGTCTGAATGGCAGCCTATGGTGACATTTCACTAGTGAATATTGAATTGTTGATATCAAGAATTAAAATCCTGTGAATGAATAAAAGTTCAAATGGCTTGCCATAGTATCTGTCTTTTATCAATATGATAAAACTAGTGACTCTTCAGAGATATGAAGGATGCAATACTACTCTATAGGTACTCATTAACATGAATGGCAAAAACTCTGTGTGTTATGCACCCTTCAAATGCCTCCCATATGATAATCATTCCAACTAGAGCCAATCACAGTAAACATTTAATCACCATCATGCATTTGATAACCCATATTAATGCAAAAAGCAAAAGATAAATCAAATCACCTGGCTTCTTCCATGACGAGGCAGCTGTGACAGAAAGTGAGTAATGATACATAGGCAATAACTTCACAAGTGCACACTTTACTGGACACTATGGTGATGACCATTAGTTATTTTTATTTAATTGTTTTAAATGATTCTCTTGTTACAGTACTAACCCGTATTAACACGGTCAAGTATTTTTGAGTTGTCATGGTAACAAACACAGAAGACAACGGACAGCCAACAAACATTATGACGTGTTTTCATTGTCGTTGACCAGAAAAACCTCATGAAATGTCAGAAAACCACAATATATTTCATTCTTGAATCAGAAGATATATATTTTCATTTATGTTTTTTCATTGTGCGTCATACATTTCATTAAAAAATAATGGTCACTATGTTTTTAAAAGTAAAGAATTTGTTCATTACGGTTGTGAAATATAAATATCATTAAAAAAACTTGCATTAATGAGAATCTAATGAGTCACTGATGAGAATAGTGATGAAACTAATGAACTAATGTGTTTAATTGAGAGATTGCACAGACCTTTCTCCACTGTGTGCAAAGAAGAGAGAAAAACAAGCAAATTATCAGTCAAACATATGACAATGCATGATAATACGTTTTAGGCTAAAACTGCTTAATATACTATATGTATGTAAGGTGAGGATTTGTGTTTGTATGATTGTACCCATCTCCTCCAGTTCTGAAGTCATGGATTTGGAGCGTATAGCTATAGCCGGAGGGGTCAGCCGCTTGCTTTGCTGGGGAACTAAAGGTAAGGAAAGAGCACTGTTAAATCAAATCAAAAACTGGCTGCAAAGCCATTCATTCATACTCCCACAGACAAATCCACAGTAAAAACAGACCCTGACCTTTCTTCTTAGGCATTTCCTCCATCTCAGGATTTCGAGCAACCATGACGACCTTCACCATCAGGCTGTTCCCGCCCTGGCGAATCATGTTCACCACCTGCCTGTGACCCACCTTCACTACATTGATTCCATTCACCTGTAAGAATACAGCGATGATGACTACACTTTGAATCAATGGTAACATAAAGGGGAAAAAATGAAAATGCCGTCATTAATTACTCACCCTCATGTCGTTCCAAACACTTAAGACTTTCGTTCATCTTCCAAACACAAATGAAGACATTTTTGATGAAATCTGAGAGCTCTCTGTCCCTCCATTGACATCTACAGAACTGACACTGACGCTTAAAAAGTTTATAAAGAGATCGTAAAACAAATCCATATGAACAGAGCAGTTTAGTTCACATTTTCTGAAGAGATTCTTTATATAATGAACAGACTGAATTAAGGCTTTTATTCACATATAAACATACATCAACGCACACATCAATTGTGGTAAACAGAAGCTCAAGAATGTTTGCTTGATGTGCAAGAACCAATGAGGTTCATTCTCATGTTACGCAGCACGTTTGAGCTTCCTCAAGAACCAATGAGGTTCATTCTCGTGTTACGCAGCACGTTTGAGCTTCCTCAAGAACCAATGAGGTTCATTCTCATGTTACGCAGCACGTTTGAGCTTCCTCAAGAACCAATGAGGTTCATTCTACGCAGCACGTTTGAGCTTCCTCAAGAACCAATGAGGTTCATTCTCGTGTTACACAGCACGTTTGAGCTTCCTCAAGAACCAATGAGGTTCATTCTTGCACGTTTGAGCTTCCTCAAGAACCAATGAGGTTCATTCTCGTGTTACACAGCACGTTTGAGCTTCCTCAAGAACCAATGAGGCTCATTCTTGTGTTACGACGTTTGAGCTTCCTCAAGAACCAATGAGGTTCATTCTTGTGTTATGCAGCACGTTTGAGCTTCCTCAAGAACCAATGAGGTTCATTCTTGTGTTACGCAGCACGCGTTTGAGCTTCCTCAAGAACCAATGAGGCTCATTCTCGTGTTACGCAGCACGTTTGAGCTTCCTCAAGAACCAATGAGGTTCATTCTCGTGTTACACAGCACGTTTGAGCTTCCTCAAGAACCAATGAGGCTCATTCTCGTGTTACGCAGCACGTTTGAGCTTCCTCAAGAACCAATGAGGTTCATTCTCGTGTTACAGCACGTTTGAGCTTCCTCAAGAACCAATGAGGTTCATTCTTGTTATTCGCACACGTTTGAGCTTCCTCAAGAACCAATGAGGTTCATTCTCGTGTTACACAGCACGTTTGAGCTTCCTCAAGAACCAATGAGGTTCATTCTCGTGTTACACAGCACGTTTGAGCTTCCTCAAGAACCAATGAGGTTCATTCTTGTGTTCGCAGCACGTTTGAGCTTCAGCAAGAACCAATGAGGCTCATTCTCGTGTTACGCAGCACGTTTGAGCTTCCTCAAGAACCAATGAGGCTCATTCTCGTGTTACACAGCACGTTTGAGCTTCCTCAAGAACCAATGAGGCTCATTCTCGTGTTACGCAGCACGTTTGCGCTTCAGCAAGAACCAATGAGGCTCATTCTCGTGTTCACGCAACGCGTTTGAGCTTCCTCAAGAACCAATGAGGTTCATTCTCGTGTTACGCAGCACGTTTGAGCTTCCTCAAGAACCAATGAGGCTCATTCTCGTGTTACGCAGCACGTTTGAGCTTCCTCAAGAACCAATGAGGTTCATTCTCGTGTTACGCAGCACGTTTGCGCTTCAGCAAGAGGTTGGTTTTCATGCTCCAAGCAGGTTCGGTCGAGCTTCTGTTAATGTTTGCTGATCAATGTTTATATGTGAATAAAAGCCTAATATGTTTAATATATAAAGCGATCAAGTCTCTTCAGCAAATTTGGACTAAACCACTTAATTGATATGGATTAGTTTTACAATCACTTTATGAACTTTTTGAAGTGTCAAAGTGTCAGGCGTAGCTGACAATAGAAGGAAAGAAAAAAAATCGTATTTCATCAAACAGATCCTTATTTGTGTTCTGAAGTCTTATGTGTGTTTGGAACGACATGAGAGCAAGTATTTTATTACAGAAATAAAAATTTTGGGTGAGTTAACCTGTTAAGATATACAACCGTTTAAAAGTTTAGAGTCAGTAAGTTTTATTTAAAAAAATTCTTATTTAGTAAGGATGCTTTAAATTGATCAAAAGTGATAGAAAATACATTTATATTGTTACAAAAGATATTAATTTAAAATAAATGATTCAAAGAATCCTGTAAAAATGTATTTTACGGTTTTCACAAAAACATAATAGGATCATGTGACACTGAAGTAATGATGCTGAAATTCAGCTTTGATCTCAGGAATAAATTACATTTTAAAATATTTTCAAATAGAAAATGGTTAAATTAAACTGCAATTTTTTTATATTTCTTTTTGCTGTATTTTTGATCAAATAAATCAAGACTTCTTTCAAAAACATTGAAAAATCTTACCGACCCCAAACTTTCTACCTCATTATTCAGGGCAAGTGACTTTCACAGTACATTGTTTTTAAATAAAATTATGTTTGACAATTATATAAGAAAGGAAATTTGATTTGCAGTTTAGAGAGAGAGAGAAACACAAGTGGGCGTCTTAAGCATTATCATCAGACTTGTTTCATAAATGATTCAACATGATTCACACTCCAAATTAACCAGCCGGGAAACCGTGAGGTGAAGTTGTTTGCTAACAGGCCGAAGCGTCTGGAGATGCATCGATAAAAAATATAGTTTGCAATACCAAATAGTCAAGATGGCATGTACAGAGAACACCATCCACATCACCTTCTCTTACAGAATCAGATTAAAGTCAGTAACACAAGTATCACAGTGAGGCTTATCACCTCAGTGTAGGTGTTAAGATTTGTTCAGTCGAAGGTTTAACACCTCACAGACAGGAGACTATACCGCTAAACTAGTTTTGGCTTTGCGTTCAGTCTGCAATCTGTATTTATAGAACTTTCTGTGGCTCTTTATCTAATAAAAACCGTGAATTAAGTGTCTAAAACATGGTTGCATCTAAGGAGGCGACCTCTTTGCTGACCTCGATCAGGAAGTCACCCATCCGCAGACCGGACCGCCACGCGACACCCCCCTCATCGACAGACTCGAGGTACTGCAGAGCAGGAAAGGCTGGAGTCGGGCTAAACTCTTCGACAGGAGTCTGGGCTAGAGATCATAGATCATAATCACAGATGAGATCCGTCTATGTCATGACGTGCTCTGTTATCAAACCAGAAAAGAGCTCGCTGATGTCCATCACTCACCTTTGGCCCCTCTGAGCACAAAACCAAAGCCTTCATTGTCTTTTTTCTGCAGAAGTACAGTTTTCTCCTTTATGATGTAGTCACTGTCAGAGAGAAAAGACAGAGGTGGTTTGAAGCTCAAATGATAGACTCACAGACGTGCAGAACCAACCTAGGGCCAGATTTACAAAAAAAGGACAAATTAGTGTGAAAGGGCAATCCTAAAAAAGCGCAGATGGGAGAGTAAAGTTCTGCACGTGAGATACTTAGGACACACAAATTAAAGCACACAGATGCCATAATTCCATAACGATTAATGCAATCTACCAGTTATAGCATCTGGTTTAAGACATGCTTTTTGCGGCAGTAAATAATGGCGTAAAAAAAAAAAAAAAGTCAATTGACGAGCGCAAACCTTAGTAAATCCCCTCACGTGATTCATTGAAATACTCTCCTCACATACATTTTTCGTCTGAAAGGAAACTCCTCCAAATGCATATGCAGTAAGTTCAGCCGCAAAAGTAACTGTCCCCGCCTTTTTATCGCCAATTTTTCACTGTGTTTCTGTAAATCTTGATACATTTTAACACCAAAGGAGGGTTTGCACTGGCAAAAGCTGTAAGTAAATCTGGCCCTTAGAATTAAAATGTTAGAATATCACTGAGTTTATGACCGTTAACTAAAACCAAAATAAAATGTAAAAAAATATTTTAAATCTGTTAGTTACCTGGGCCAATAAATACTTAATACAATGGTAACACTTTACAATAAGGTTAATGCATTAACTAACAATAGCCGCTTTTCCACCGTCGGGCCGTACGGTTCTCATTGCGTAACCGCTTTATTCCGTGACGATCCGGTACAGTTTCATTTTCCACTGAGGGGCTGATAACGGCCGCTCTCTGGAATGTAATGCAAAAGCGTCAGTCTTTGCCGTGGTAACGCAAGTTTGTTTAAAGACAGTATTATGTAAATAGCGACCTTGTTATGAAGGATGATCAGATATTTATTTTAATCTTATTATTAATCTGCATCTTATGCTGCGTTCACACCTAACACGAATGGAGCGAGTGGTTTCCATGTTAAGTCAATGTAAAGACGTGTTGACACGCATCTGGAGGTCCTGCGGCACGATTTTTTATTACATTATAAAAGGGATAGTTCACCCAAAAATGAAAATTACCCCATGATTTACTCATCCTCAAGCCATCCTAGGTGTATATGACAAAGATTTCGCCTCATTTGCGCATCTAGTTTGGGCGAAAGACGCAAATTGAGCGTCTTGCGCGAGTGATTTTATTTGGTCTTTTTGTGCATTCACGCGTTTGAAGCAAATTTGCGTCTGACATCCGAGTTGAAAAACCAGACCTTTGGCGTCTGTTCGCGACGAGTTAACCAATCAGGAGCCTGCTTGCGTGGTGAAGTGATAAACGGGGGCAGGCACGCCTGGAGTCACTCATTCAAAACAGTGGCTGTGTTTAAGGTAGTGTTGTCAAGATACCAAAATTATGACTTCGATACGATACCAGACTAAAATACCTCGATACCGATACTAAATCGATACGGTCAAAATACCACCCAGTAAAAGTAATTGAATAAAATGACAACAGAACTTAATCATAGTCTTATTTAATTTTTTAACTAAAAACTCACGTGGCCAGCATGTTCCTGTTTCTTCTAATTGCAATTTTTTTGTTTCTAAAAATCTTTGTTTTTAAAAATAAGCTCAAAATGCAAATTACAAACGATATGACAAAAACAGTGCTTTATTTTTCAGCGATAGGTCTATTTAACAGTATAGCAAGTCAAGAAAGAAATAAAAAAAACTGCTTAGTCTTCACTCAATAAATTAACTATACACTGATTCTTAATGAATATATTAAAATTATTTAGCCAGTCATGGGGTGGTTTTCTATTTTTCATTGTTGTTTGATTAACATTAATCACACAGAATATTAGATCCGGCTTAACACCGATCCAATCACCTCAACTGTACACGTTCACTAAAGACACCCCCGACTGTGTTTACCTGAATACTACTAGCATTTTTACATATTTTTGACCATTGAAACCCATAATCCGAAAGAACTGAATCGCGATCGTATGTTGTCTGAAAGGCGTGTGCACGCGCTTCAGATCAAAGTCCGGCAGCGCGAGCACATCCCGCGCCGCGCTATATTTTCTCATGCGCGCATGTTTCTGTTGCTTTCTTTGTCATGCGTGTATATTTAACTCTTCTGCTTCCAGTGTTTAGTGAACGGTGGAGAGATCTGCACACACGTCCTGACTCCTGCTGTCACTCATCGACACAAATAAATACAGCTCTTATTAACGCGCGGTCCTCCTTAAAGTACCGGTACTAATAAAATTCCATATCGTACCATTTGTAATAGCAGAGTATCACAATACTTTTCTAGTACCGGTATATCGTGCAACACTAGTTTAAGGACTTGGCACTTAATGTGGACTGAAAGACCTTGGCGTATTATTGCATTATTATGGTACGACAATGATGAAAATTGTTGTTACTGTT
The DNA here is from genome assembly GCA_023029165.1 of Gobiocypris rarus. Taxonomy (NCBI): domain Eukaryota; kingdom Metazoa; phylum Chordata; class Actinopteri; order Cypriniformes; family Gobionidae; genus Gobiocypris; species Gobiocypris rarus. The sequence goes on from CM040924.1 coordinate 3,159,323, forward strand.
CTTTCAAGCATTTAATTATATATATATTTTTGAAAGTCACTCATTCAAACTGGTAGCCAGGAAACAGACAAGTGACAAATCCTGAGTGGTGACGTCACTACACTCAGCTAACCGTGCTGAGAAATCCAGGCCGAGAACGGTTTGTAATCGTGCCGTGCCGTACCAGGCTCAAGTGGAAACACAACTGGAACCGTTCCTTACCATTCGAAGAACCGTTTGGCCCGATGGCGCGGCTAATGAGTATGACATGTGCTACAGTATTCCTTAACCTTTGTTAACATTAGTAATAAAAATATAACTGATCAATGTTAGTTCATGTCAGCTCAGTTCCATTAAAGGATTTTAACAGATTAAACTTTTAATTGTAATAATGCATTAGTAAATGTTGAAATTAACAAAAATATTTAATAAGGGCTTTAAAAGTATTTTCATTATTAGTTTATGTGAACTAATATAGTTCACTAATGTTAACTAATGAAACCTTATTCTAAAGTGTTACCGATACATTTTGTACTAAAATGAATAAAAACTATATAGATATAAACTTTTTAAACACTTGAATGAAAACAGAATATAACAATAAATAGTGCTGAGGTCCAACTAAAAATATACTTAAGTACATGATTGTGCAAAAGTGGAACTATTGAAAGTAGACTTTAGGTACACTTTAGATATCTTGCATTTAAAGACTGATATTAAAACACATTTTAGGCTTAATATTAAGAAATGTGCATTGTGCAATACATTTTAAAGATAATATCATTAAGTCTCAAGCGATATGTCAGTAAATGTTAATGGATTTGTAGTATCCTTAGTATAAAATAAATGTATTTAAAAATACATTTTGTTTACTTTTTTTTCACTAGGGTAAAAACTGTACTAGCATATAAATTATATTAAAATAACACTGTTCTGAATTCACAGGAAAATGTAGCTGTTTTGGAAGATCTGTTTCAAGCATGTAGATGCTCTTGAATCAGCAGAAAACGAGTTACAGCATAAAGTGGTCAAGCTGTGGCTGGTAAACCGGTTCAAATCCAGCTTTCGTTAGCTATTGACCAGCTTGGACCGGTTAGAAACCAGCCACCATGTTCCGAAACAGCTTCTATCTTAAGCTCAAAAACTGAAATGTCAAAAGATCCAGAAATGTCATATATGTTGGATTTACAGTAGCACTGATAACGTTAGTAACTATGGTATTTTGGCGGACACTATGGTTACCATGGTGAACGTATGGGGGTTTGTAGAAGTGTGCAGTTAGTTCAGAGCAAAGACGATGACAGTTACAGGCTGTGTTTTGTCAGCTCAGCTCTGTTATTTTGAACATTGTTAGTTCTTTGTTGGTTCATTGTATCTGTGTTTTGCAATGGCAGGCACAACATGAAGCCTGTACTCTTATCAGCCTGCTAAAGAATTAACATATTGATCAGCAGCAGCAAATTCAGATTCTAAAAATGTTTCCAAACATTCCATTTTGGCTGTGAGAACGTTACAATGTACACTTCGTCTAATGTGAGTAGAATGTCATTTAATGTGAGGATGTTCAAACAATGCTGCATTAGGAGAGTGTTCTCCTAACATTTTTAGAACATTTATAACAACATGCTAACATGTAAATCACCTTAAAGGGATAGTTCAACCAAAAATTTTAATTAGCCCATGATTTACTCATCCTCAAGTCATCCTAGGTGTATATGACTTTCTTCTTTCAGACGAATAAGTTTACAGTTATATTAAAAATGGCCTGGCTCTTCCAATGATTTATAATGGCAGCCCAAAAAAGTGCATCCATCCATTATAAAAGTGCTCCACACGGCCCCGGGGGGTTAATAAAGGCCTTCTGAAGAGAATCGATGAGTTTGTGTTAGAAACATAACCGTATTTAACATGTTATAAAGCAAAATATCTAGCTTCCGGCAGACCACCTTCTGTATTCAACTTACGGAAAAAGGCGGAACTTCCGTGACGATGTCGGATGTATTGTATGCACTTTGAACGGTGTTACACTTTCTGCGGAAGCTAGATATTTTACTTTATAACGTGTTAAATATGGATATTTTTCTTACACAAACCCATCGAATTCTCTTTAAAAGGCCTTTCTTAACCCCCCGGAGCTGTGTGGAGCACTTTTATAATGGATGGATGTACTTTTTTGGGCTTCAAATTTTGGGCTGCCATTATAAAGCTTGGATTAGCCAGGACATTTTTAATATAACTCTGATTGTATTCATCTGAAAGAAGAAAGTCATTTACACCTAGGATGGCTTGAGGATGTGTAAATCATGAGGTAAATTATTAAAGGGATAGTTCACCCAAAAATGATAATGTTATCAAAAAAATTGTTTTGAACATTCTCCATTAATAGCTTTACGTCAGACAATGTTGATACAATGGATCTCAATTTACTAAAATCAACAAAAAAGGACTTTACTGTGCCTGTGAGCTCTTTCCATTAGCTAAATCTGTAGTGATATTACAGTCTTCTTCCACAGGCATATAGATAAGATCCCTATAATCCTGGAGATCCATTATGGATACAGCACAGTTTGTGTCAAATTTATTTGTTCAATCAAACAGCATCACAACAGGCAAACCAATTAATATTCAGATTATCAGTGTTGGAAAACTAAAATAAGCTCTGTCTCTGTTCATAAAATGACAACACCTTTATACCTTTAACTTGAGATTAACATTTTTTTAATGATTTTCTCTCACGTGTTAAATTTACTCATTTTCTAGAGGTTGACCCGTCTCAAATTTTAATCCGACAGCATTTTCTAACTTAAAAACTGTTCTGAATGGCATCATCATCCATCATGGATACAGCACACAACCCACAGAATTGGCAACCACAAGGTTTAACACAATCTAACCACAAACATATCAAATGTGCCTGAATGACAGCAGAAAATACTGCGATGCAAAATGACGATATGTTAACAAGAGTTTGGACAGACCAACCATCCTTTTAAATGCATGCACACGCATCACTATACTGTACGAAGGTAACACACGTTTACTTAACAAACGACACGCTTTAGACTTCTAGTTCTTATACAAAGCTAATTATAAACACTTATGATGAACCCAAGCCAAAACTTAACTACAAATGGAAAATCTTACAATTTTAGATGTAAAAAAAAAAAAAAAAAAAAAAAAAAAAATACGATTTTTCCAACCAACGACAATCCAAACATTTTAAAATCCGCTTACTATATTTATGCCACACTTGGAGTATCACAAGATGCTAATGAAATACTATTCGGATTATCAGCATTGGAAAACTAAAATAATTTCAATTTCACATCTTTAACATAAGCTAAAAAAATTTTTTATTATTGAAATTGTGATTTTCAAAAACAAAATCCTCTCACGTGACAAGTTCGCTCATTTTCTAGAAGTTGATCCGTCAGGAATTTTAGCAGCATTTTCCTACTTTAACACCATTCTGAAAAGCATCATCATATCGCATTTGTGTAGGAATCACAGCAGGAAAGATTGTGATGCATAGATGACGATACGCCAGGAATACTCACACACATTCATGCCGTTTTTGATCGACCCCGAAGGATTGCAACTTTCTATGATGCACACTTTCACACATACATACACCCATAGTGACTCATACCCTTTTCAATGATTCAAAAATCACACATACATGTTACATGAACTCATCTGAAACACACACACACAACAGGAAAAGGTTTTCTGACGTGTAGTTCTTCCATCGTATGTACAATGACAGCCACATTCACGACTCGTATGCACACGTATAGACGCATACACAGAAAAAGAGAGCTCATTACGATAAACGACCACACACACACACACACACACATATACAGATGATATATACTGTATATGAAAACATTGATTCTGCTCAACAGTCTGTCTGCTACCTCTTCAGAGCATCCATCTGCCTCTCTCGCTCTCTCTCGCTCTACCTCTCTCTCCGCAGCGACAATAAAAGAATGGAGCAGCCGATACCTGTAAATGAACCAGACGCTGCGGTTCTGGGGACCGAGCGAGGGCCATGAGGATGAGAGGGAGAGAGGGAGAGACAGGTCTTTCTCTCCGTATCCCCCCATTGCCATGTCCCCCCCTCCTCTGAGTCCTCCTCCTCTCCGGCCCCTCGTCTCTCAGCGCGCACACAGCCAGAGGAGGAGAAAGAGAGAGAGAAAGAGAGAGAGACACCAAGCAAACCGAGACTCTACATGCTTAAGAACGAGGGAGAAGGAGGAGGGAGAGAGAGGGAGGGTTTAACAGAGCTCACATTCAGTCACTGCGACATTCAGAGAGAGACAGAACGAGGAGGGGTTGTGTGAAAAAAAGAGGAGGGAGAGAACGAAAGAAACAAGTGTGGGAGAGAAACATGCTTTAAAGGAATAGTTCACTCAAAAATAAGAATCCTGCACTCGTTTCAAACTTGTAAGAATCTCTTTCTGCTGTGAAACATGAAAGGTGATGTTTAGCTGAGCGTTCATGCTGCTCTTTTCATATAATGAAATGAGGGGCTGTCAAAGTACACTATATTGCCAAAGGTATTTGGACAACCCTCCAAATCCCTGAGTTCAGGTGTTCAATCCCTTCATGGTCACAGGTGTATAAATCAAGCACTAGGCATGCAGACGCTTCTAAACACATTTGTGAAAGAATGGGTCGCTCTCAGGAGCTCAGTGAACTCAAGCGTGGTGCCGGGATAGGTTGACACCTGTGCAATAAGTCCATTCCTGAAATTTCCTCAAAACTAAATATTCCACGCTTAACTGTTATTATAAAGTGGAAGCAATTGGGAACAACAGCAACTCAGCCATGAAGTGATAGGCCACGTAAAATCACAGAGTGGGGTCAGCACATGCTGAGGGTCACAGCGCACAGAAGTCGGCAACTTTCTGCAGAGTCAATCGCTCCAGACCTCCAAACTCCTGTGGCCTTCAGATGAGCTCAAGAACAGTGTGTAGAGAGCTTCATGGAATGGGTTTCCATGGCCGAGCAGCTCATCCAAGCCTTACATCACCAAGTGCAATGCAAAGCGTGGGATGCAGTGGGGTAAAGCACGCCGCCACTGGACTCTAGAGCAGTGAGACGTGTTCTCTGGAGTGACCAATCACGCTTCTCTGTCTGGCAATCCGATTGACAAGTCTGGGTTTGGCGGTTGCCAGGAGAACGGGACTTCCTGACTGCATTGTGACAAGTGTAAAGTTTAGTGGAGGGGGGATTATGGTGTGGGGTTGTGTTTCAGGGGTTGGGTTTGGCCCCTTAGTTCCAGTGAAAGGAACTCCTAATGCTTCAGCATACCAAGACATTTTAGACAATTTCATGCTCCCAAATTTGTGGGAACTGTTTGGGGATGGCCCCTTCCTGTCCCAACATGACTGCGCTCCAGTGCACAAAGCATCGGTCCATAAAGACATGGATAAGCGAGTTTGGTGTGGAGGAACTTGATTGGCCTGCACAGAATCCTGACCTCATCCCGATAGAACACCTTTGGGATGAATTAGAGCGGAGACTGCGAGCCAGGCCTCGTCCAACATCAGTGCCTGACCTCACAAATGCGCTTCTAGAAGAATGGTCAAAAATTCCCATAAACACACTCCTAAACCTTGTGGAAAGCCTTCCCAGAAGAGTTAAAGCTGTTAGAGCAGCAAAGGGTGGGCCAACTCCATATTAAACCCTACGGATTAAGAATGGAATTTTGGAAGTGCAGAGTGATGTCATCAAAATCATTGATCCATCCCAAACTTCCACTTCCAAACAAAGGCTCTCTAGAATCTGAAATCGTCCACTTGTCATAAATTGGCCGCAGCTCCGGTCCACAGGCACGATAGTATCATATGAACGAGTCGGTGCAGACCAGAAAATGTATCGGACCCGTTTGATATAAACTAAACACTATTGCCTATTTATTTACTTTTTATGGGAGGAGCTGTTTGATATGTCCCACCCCATCTTCCTATTTAAGTGGAAATAACGTCAACGCATTGAATAATGCTGTGTGTTTCAAGGGCACTTCAGTGGGCCTTTAGATATGGTATTTTCCTCAAATAAAAAATCATATGACTGGATATAGTGAGAATATACACTACTGTTCACAAGTTTGGGGTTTTATGAAAGAAGTTAATACTTTTATTCAGCAAGAAAGCATTTAATTGATCAAAGGTGACAATACCATTATTTTGAACTTTCTATTAATAACAAAAAAATCAGTTCACAAAAATATGAAGGAGCACATTGCTTTTAACATTGATAATCAGAAATATTTCTTGAGCATCAAATCATATTAAAATGATTTCTGAAGACTGAAGTAATGATGCTGGAAATTCATCTTTGCATCTCAGGAATAAATTACATTTTAAAATATTCAAATAGAATTTAGTTATTTAAAATTGTAATAATATTTCACAATAATATGGTTACTGTTTGATCAAATTAATGCAGCCTTGAAGAGCAGAAAAGACTTCTTCTAAAAACATTTAAAAAAAACTTTCCTTAAAAAAATCTTTGGTTTACTAATATAAGAGCTGCATTAAGATTCTTCACATATTGTCCTGCTAGGACAAATAACAAATAACAGCGTACAGATTTGGAACGACAGTAAATGACAGATTTTTCATTTTTTGGGTGAGCTATTCCTTTCATACAGTACTGGAGATAAATTGTGGGATTTTGATGAGTGGGTGAGAGAGATGCGAGCGGATACTGGTATTCATCGCACACTCGGCCTGCATGGCAACAGATGATCAAGACAGCTTATATGTGCATGGACACGCACACACACACACCCATGCATACACATACAATCAGCAGTATATAACACAACCTATGCACACAATTTTACATATTCACTGAAAACCAACCCTTTTCAGCTGATGCACCGTGTGTGAGAGAGACAGATCTGAGCAGAGAGACAGCAGTGGCTCACACCGCATGTGTTAATATTCCACATGAGAGCCACAGATCCAAACATTGTTGTGTAATTTTTTGAAAGTGGCTGTGACATTTGCATACCCGTCTAGTGGAGGAAGAGCCTCGCTGTTTTGCACCTGCCAGCAAACGTTTGAAACAGGAAGCAGCCGCTAATCTTTCTTATGGTGAATCCATTTGACAAAAAACCACCAACAGATTTTATTGGATCAACATGTACAGTTTAGTTTATATTTGCACACACACACACACACACACACACACACACACAGTTTCACTATATAATAGAAGAGGACATTGCATAAACTTCCACTGATTTTATATCAGGTTAATGATATTTTCTATGGCCCAACCCCTACCTCATCACAGAAACATGTGCAAAACACTAGATTTAAAAAAAAAAAATGTGGCCAATTTATAAACCAGTAAAATGTCCTCACTAGTCGGTTGTTATACTATTTCACTATATAAGTTAGGACATTTGGACAGTATAGCCAAACCTGTACATACACACACACACAAAAAACTAACCTAGAAATGCAAAAAGCACAACCAAAGAGAAACCACATTAGGTTTAACACAATTTTAGTTTTTAACTTGTATATTATGTTAACAAGGAGAGTTTTATTCTTATATATATTTCTATTATACTAAAGTATTAGAAATTATATTAACTAATATTAGTTTAAGGTCAGTAATTTTTATTTTGAAAGACAGAAATTAATACTCTTATTTGGAAAGGATGCATTCAATTGATCAAAACTGACAGTAAAGGCATTTTACTTTGTTACAAAAGATTTATATTTCAAATAAACGCTGTTCTTTTGAACTTTCAAATTGATCACGGTTAGGGGTGTGCGATATATATTGTCTGCGATAATATCGTAATTGTTGTTTTAACGATGTGCGATCGGACATTATCGAGTATATCCCTCACACACACCCAGAGAGTGCACGCACACACTACGTGATGTTTTGTTGATTAGACTAGTGCAGGTGCGCATTAAGTACACGCTTTCACTGCATGCTATATATATATATCATATAATATAGTTAATAAGATCTCACACAAATATTGTAATTTTTCAATTAGGATATTGATTTAACAAGAAGGTAATATTAAGTAATTAGCAGTTTAGACTTCCATACTGCCTGTTTTTGCTCTATTTCGCCACCGAAAAATAGCTCAAAACAAAGACACAGCACTGTATCTGCGTCTCTGAGCAAAACACAGCAGTGTTTTCATACTGAACGAATCAGCTTTTGAACAAATCAATTGAACCAATGCTTCGTTGCTTGAATGAATCAGCTGTTTGAATGAATCGTTTGAATCTCAATGACTCAATCAAACGTGACTTGCTGCCACCTACTGGCGGTTTTAATTTCACAGTTAAAGTAACTTTTCATGTTTTAAATCATTTCAAATATCAATATTAGGTGAGAGTGTGTATGTGTGTGTATATATATATATATATATATATATATATATATATATATATATATATATATATATACACACACACATACACACTCTCACCTAAAGGATTATTAGGAACACCATTTTGATACTGTGTTTGACCCCCAATTGGCACTAAGGGGCCTAAAGTGTTCCAAGAAAACATCCCCCGCACCATTACACCACCACCACAGTGGTAACAAGGCATGATGGATCCATGTTCTCATTCTGTTTACACCAAATTCTGACTCTACCATCTGAATGTCTCAACAGAAATCAAGACTCATCAGACCAGGCAACATTTTTCCAGTCTTCAACTGTCCAATTTTGGTGAGTTTGTGAAAATTGTAGCCTCTTTTTCCTATTGGTAGTGGAGATGAGTGGTACCCGGTGGGGTCTTCTGCTGTTGTAGCCCATCCGCCTCAAGGTTGTGCGTGTTGTGGCTTCACAAATGCTTTGCTGCATACCTCGGTTGTAACGAGTGGTTATTTCAGTCAAAGTTGCTCTTCTATCAGCTTGAATCAGTCGGCCCATTCTCCTCTGACCTCTAGCATCAACAAGGCATTTTCTCCCACAGGACTGCCGCATACTGGATGTTTTTCCCTTTTCACACCATTCTTAGTAAACCCTAGAAATGGTTGTGCGTGAAAATCCCAGTAATTGACCAGATTGTGAAATACTCAGACCGGCCCGTCTGGCACAAACAACCATGCCACGCTCAAAATTGCTTAAATCCCCTTTCTTTCCCATTCTGACATTCAGTTTGGAGTTCAGGAGATTGTCTTGACCAGGACCACACCCCTAAATGCATTGAAGCAACTGCCATGTGATTGGTTGATTAGAAAATTGCATTAATGAGAAATTGAACAGGTGTATTTCTAATAATCCTTTAGGTGAGTGTGTATATATATATATATATATACATATATACATATACATACACACACACCATACATACATACATACATACATATGCAAATCATTTAATTAAAATATAATTGTTAAAAATATTATCATATTACATGTAAATCCTATTTAATCATTTTATATTTAAATAATATTACAATAATAGTAAACCAGATAAAGGTCTATGTAATTCAAACTGAAATATTCATATTCAATTGCATTTAACATTGGAACAAGTGAATGCAGATTTTGTTCTGTTCCCACCTGGGCACTTCGAGGCCATCGTACGTTCCTACTGTGTAATGACGAAACAGTTTCCTCTTCGCCTTCTCACTGCGGCTCTCTGAAACACACACACACACACTCCGACTGTTAGCACATGTAGGCGTGTATATCTGTGTAAGTGGAAGTGTGATGTATTCAAATTGATGTGATTTTGCATATTTGTGTGTTGTGCGCATGAAGATTATGTGAGTAGGCAAACCACCACAGGAAAAAGCTCTTGGGGACGTCCTCAACAAAAGAGAATAGGACCCATAAAGGATCCATAGAGGAATTAATTCACTGTTGCGTTTCAGGATTATGGTTACAAAGTCACAGAGTTATTCTCTAAATCAGTGTCAGTGTTTCTGAATTCCCTGAAACACCTTCATTGTAGTCTTGAGTTTTCTTCAGGGAGCGAACACGTTAACAATATTTTGTGTATGCATTAGGCAGGAATTATTGGAATGAGGAATAAAGTGGCGGGGCCTGGTTGAGTTAAGACCCATACAGACGGAGACAAATATTGTATCGTATCAGTGCATCGTCCAGATCTGTTTTTTTGGGAGCCTTTTTTTCAACCGGGTCCCAGACTGGTTAAATCTGAAAACGACACCCTTTGTTTTAATGTGTACAGCAAATACATATATTTTGTGAAACGATGATTGCTCATGCTCCAAGTCTTCTTCTACGTTTTTATTGCATCACTGTGGCAGAATTACAATGCCACCTACTGGTCTGGCATGTACACTGCATTGTTTTGAGTCAGTTTCAGTGGTTTTGTGGGTACGCAGATATTTGAGACGATGAAAAAAAAAATAGGGAAAGCTCTGGCTCCGTGTGGATGTGGCCTTAGTTATAAGTGTGTTGAAACTGGCGGTTATGGTAACGGACAAGACATTTCCAAAACACACTTGAAGCGCTTGACCAATCACAACACACTGCTCCAGCCAACCAATCAGAGCACTCCTTTTCAGAAGACGGGGCTTCATAGAGACAGGAACTAAACAGAGGCGTTACTGACAGACTGGGAAGAGAGGAGCCGCAACAATGGAGAATATGTAAAGAAAAATCTACATTCAAGCATGAAGACCTGTTCTAGTAGACCTGTCCAAAAACAAAATCAAGATTTTGTAAAAGCGCATGTGGCGTGTACTTTAAGTACAACAGAAGTCCACTGTGGCAAGCAGCGAGGCCAGGGACAGTGAGAGCGGGCCGGTGGCGAGTGATGATGAGCGCCAGCTGCGCACCACACCGGTCTCGTCTCACGGAGGAGTGACGACAGTGTAAGACGAGAGAGGACCAGGCCAGGATTTTATGATGTTTTGTTTACGTTTGACTATATTGAATCCGTGAGGGGCTGCCTGCGTTTTTACTTTCATGTTGTATCTATTTGATTAAAGTCTTTTAAATGTTCACCGGTTTCCGCCGTCCTCTTCCCTTATCTACGAACTGTTACATCCACATTTAGATAGGTAAACGGAAAAATATTATTATTGCTCAGATGTTCATTTGTCATAGGTCAGGAGAACTAGTGTTCTCAGTTTTGTTTAATCTTTGTCTCAATGTTTCTCTGACTCCTTCTACTGTTTATCTTGAGAAAATTTTATGAGAAACTTTTGAGTTTTTATTTACCCCTTTTCCACCAGCATGAACCGGGTGCAAGTTCAGAGCTTGTGCTTTTGCCGGTTCATAGTAGGTCCGACTGACGAGCCTTCTAAGAATTTTTTTCTTCCCTACAGTCTAGAGAGCCACCACAGAGCCTGGTCTTACGTCACTGTATATCTCTCATCTTTCCCTAGCGTGGGGCTTAGATGCCTAGATGCACGGCGGTGCGCAGACCGATCGGCATATGAAATCAAAATACCGCAAGTGTGATTCAAAAGCATAAGGAGTCGTATGCTCTCCAAACGCTCTCGCGGTCCATTGATGTCATACTCCGATCAGTCTACGCAACGCTGATGCATCTCGAACAAGCCTTCCATCAACAATGGCGAACGCAACGTTACTACTGAAGCACATGGCTATGCGAACCTACATCTGCATCCAAACACGGCAAATCCTATGCATTTGTGCAGCTTGCCGTAATTTGTATTGACAGAAATTACAATCAAGCTGCTATTAGCTCAATTAGTTGCTATTTCAACAAAAGCGATCACAAGTTTCTGTTCATCTGATCACAAGTTTCTGGTCACGGTAACCCCGCCTCCAAACCAAGATGCAAGCGGTTCTTACTTCTAGACGAGGATTGTTATGGTGCTACTTAAGAACCACTTTTCCTCATTCAGACTTGGTGCTTTGGGTGTCGAAAGACGAAGTGTTTTAAACCAGCACTCAAACTGCCTTGGTGGAAATGGGGTAGAGACCTTTGACTTTTCTCTAAAACAGGGTTCCTGCAGGTTTCACCAAGTCAAATTTAAGACTTTTTAAGACCTTTTTAAAACCAATATGAAATAAATTTAAGACCTATATCAGGCAATAAAAAACGTAGAGAATGAAATACAGAATCATAAAATTACTTAAAGAATATTTTTTTTTTAAAAGAACAAAGTTTCAGTTAACTTGCACTTCCTCATAGCCTACTTTTTTTTTTTCATCAAAATGATTTTGGTGGTAACATTTTGTGTAGGCTATTTCCATAAATGTGCATGTTTTTTTCCCATAATTAGGATGCCACATTTACCATATTATGTTAGATGCACAATAGTCACACATGACAATAACAAAACAAAATGCATGACTCTATATTAGGTTGCTTTCACTTTAAGACCTACAGTAATGTGCAGATCCAATACTGACACACGTCCCAAACATTTTTTACACACAACATACCCGCAAATATGGGCATAGGGATAATAATGTGTGTTTGATCGTTCAAGAGTAATGAGCCTATAGACACATTGATTCATATACTGCGCGAGTGCTGACAGACGGCAAGCGTGCACAGACTTTGTAAGGCCTAAAATTTTGATTTTTAAATTTAAGACTTTTTTAGACTTTTTAAGACCCCACGGGAACCCTGTAAAAACCTGAGCACTGTTCAAGACCTTGTTGAGACTCTAAATAAAAGTCTAATTGATTTCCATTTTATCTCTTTGTTGGCTAGGAAACACAACTGCGATATTAAAGAGAGTTAAGATGTGTGTTTGTATACACTACCTGTTAGCGGCTCTTGGTTTTGGGGCAGCACCTCTTCTACACATTCAGCAGGAAACCAGCCTGTGCGGCCCTTCGCTGTTCCTTCCCAGAATCCTCCTTCACCTACACTCAACACTGAGAATGAGAAGAGTTCGCCAGCACTTTAGTACATTTTAATATTCAGAGTAAACATTAATTGGAGTTGACTGAAACAATATTCAACAATTTTCTGATTTTATCATGCATTTGTTTCATATTGACTTGAAGAGAATGAGATAATGAGAAAGATCATCTGACCTTTGACCTTGTCCCCTTTGCTGAGGCTGATCTCACGCTCACCGTGAGCAGAGTGAGAACGTGTCGCCACGTACACGCGGCCTGGAACGGCGCTGTAGAGCCTTTTCCTCTGACCTCCGCCCCCTCTACAACGGACACAAAAACACACAGACTGATAACGGTTCTGTTATTGTTTACTAAAACTATTAACATGCCAACTGTCCTTTTTTAAAGACACTTTGATTAATTGCAGAAGTGAAAGCAGCTTCAAATAATGAGTGTAAAAATGTTATAGATGTCTTACTGTAAAGCAAATCTCTCTCTATGTATATATATATATATATATGTATATATGTATAGCCAAATAATTTGGACTTTGAATTGAGCCTGCTAAAAGGTTTTAAAGTACTGAAATGTCAAAAGTTTCCACAGGATGAATTTTGAGTGTTTAAGCTTTTAAAATATACCTAATTTATGATGATTACTAAAATATGTGACATGGGAAAAGAGCAATAAAAAAAACATGACAAGTGTCCTGTTACCGGAACCCTGACAGTCTAAAAACAAAATCCAGTCATTGAAATAAAGCTAAAATGAAATAAAACAATGAAAAACTTGAATAAAAAATAAAAATTACTAAAATAAGTTTAGCTTGTAAAAATAGTAAAACTGAAATAAATATAAATTATAGCTACTGAATATAGAAATATATTTAAAAACAAATTTTAAATTTTAAAAAATATATGTTCATACAAACACACCAATCAGGCATAACATTATGACCACTGACAGGTGAAGTGAATAACACTGATGATCTCTTCATCACGGCTCCTGTTAGAGGGTGGGATATATTAGGCAGCAAGTGAACATTTTGTGCATAAAGTTGATGTGTTAGAAGCAGGAAAAATGGGCAAGCGGAAGGATTTGAGTGAGTTTGACAAGGGCCAAAATGTGATGGCTAGACGACTGGGTCAGAGCATCTCCAAAACTGCAGCTCTTGTGGGGTGTTCCCGGTCTGCAGTGGTCAGGATCTATCAAAAGTGCTCCAAGGAAGGAACAGTGGAGAAACAGCCACAGGCTCATGGGCGGCCCAGGCTCATTGATGCACGTGGGGAGCGAAGGCTGGCCCGTGTGGTCCGATCAAACAGACGAGCTACTGGAGCTCAAACTGCACAAGAAGTTAGGTAAAAAAAAACTGAAAGCATCAGAACTGGACCATGGAGCAATGGAAGAAGGTGGCCTGGTCTGATGAATCACGTGTTCTTTTACATCACGTGGATGGTCCGGTGTGTGTGCATCGCTTACTTGGGGAACACATGGCCCCAGGATGCACTATGGGAAGAAGGCAAGCCGGCGGAGGCAGTGTGATGCTTTGGGCAATGTTCTGCAGGGAAACCTTGGGTCCTGCCATCCATGTGAATGTTACTTTGACACGTCCCACCTACCTAAGCATTGTTGCAGACCATGTGCACCCTTTCATGGAAACGGTGTTCCCTAGTGGATGTGGCTCTTTCAGCAGGATAATGCTCCTGCCACAAAGCAAAAATGCTTCAGGAATGGTTTGAGGAGCACAACGAGTTTGAGGTGTTGACTTGGCCTCCAAATTTCCCAGATCTCAATCCAATCGAGCATCTGTGGGATGTGCTAAACAAACAAGTCTTACAGGACTTAAAGGATCTGCTGCTAACATCTTGGTGCCAGATACCACAGCACACCTTCATGCATCTAGTGGAGTCCATGCCTCGACAGGTCAGGGCTGTTTTGGCAGCAAAAGGGGGACCAACACAATTTTAGGTCATAATGGTATGCCTGATTGGTGTATACAGGGCTCGACAATAAGGACTGCCCGATGGCCCGGGGCCAGTGTGAAAGACACTCGGGCCAGTGCTGCAACTTCACTGAAAGCGCACGTTCTGCTGGATTTTTCCTCATGACAGCGGGTTATTGTTAGTGTGTGATCGGTATTAATTTCGCGCGGGATTGCACGTAATTCTACTAATCCCCGCAGATTTCGCGCTCACATCAGAAGCGCACACACACACACATGTATTTCACAGGTGGCTTTATTACGGTATATGCAAACATTTGCTTCTTTTTCCAGCTTATTATTGGTCAAATACACTAAATGTCTCCGTGAGTGCACATCTTGAAGAGTATTAACGTAAACAGTTCAGGAAGAATAAGTAACACAGGAACAGTGTTTAAGATCCATGCGTGCTTTAGTTAATTTTTATACAGTCTATGGTTAGGTCTTAAAGGGACAGCAGTTATTTGTGGGACGTGCTCGTGCTGCCGGACTTTGGCCTGAAGCGCGTGCACAGCACACACCTTTCACTGAGACAGCATGCGATCGTGATTCAGTTCACCGATTATTGGGATAGAATGATCAAATAAATGCACTTCAGAATGAAGAGTCAGGAAGAGTATTCAGGTAAACAGTTGGGTATGTCTTTACGGATGAACGAATACAGAGTTGAGTTGGAAATCGGAGGTGTTCCAATTAATTTGGTCCGTGCAGCTCTTAAAGGGCCGGACCTAATATTCTTTGTGATTAATATTTATCAAACAACAAAATATAAATAGAAAATCACCACATGATTGACTGAATAACTTTAATATATGTATTAGGAATCTGTGTACAATTAATTTATAGAGCGAAGACTAAGCTGTTTTTTGTTTTGTTTTGATTATTTAATTTCTATCTTGATTGCTACTGTTAAATAGACTGTAGCTGAAAAATAAAGCACTGTTTGTCATATTGTTTGTAATTTGCATTTTGGCTTATTTAAAAAAAAAAAGATAAAATTAAAAATAAATATCTATATGGTAATTATACAATTACATTACAAAAATATTAAATTGCTTATATTATGAAATAAAGAGTTTGGTCATCGCAACCTGTTGAGAATAGTGAAGGTTAGTGAATGTCAACATGACTGATAATGTGATGTTTGTAAACATCTCTGTAAGGATGTTAAAACTGGCATGTAATTATTATTGCAATAAGATGAGGGAATGGTCAAAGAGCAGGGAAGGAACATGCTGGCCAAGTGAGTTTTTTTTGTTACATATATAAAACAATGAATAGTAAGTTCTGGCATATTATTCAGTTACTGTTACTGTTTGTTTGTTTTTTTGCTGTGGTATCGATTCAGTATCGTTATCGAGGTATTTTAGTCTGGTATCGTATCGAAGTCATAATTTTGGTATTGTGATAACACTAGTTTAGACCTACATGAAAACAACATTTTTTTCAGTTTTTTCTCATTTGTCATTTGTATGTTTGTTCTGTTGTGTTAGGCTTTTTGGAGTCAACCCTTAAGGTTACATGGATCCAAAACAATAACTAGGCCTATTTTATTTTATTTATTACTTTTTTTGTGGAGGGGCCAGTGAAAATTTTGGCTGGGCAAGTAAAAATTTTAACCACTGGCCCGACCAGGCCAGTAGAAAAAATCCTTAGCGTTGAGCCCTGAGATATATATATATATATATTTAATACTAAAATAACACTGAACAGACAGAGAAATACAAAACACAATAATAATGTTAACATGCAGGCATTAAGTTGTATCCTATCCAAAGTAATAAAAAATGGTGTAGGCGGTGACTTTGTGCATTAGAGGCAGTGAATAATGTTGGCTTGACTTTATTTTATAGGGTAAGTTTCCAAGGATTTGCTGCAGGAATGTGATGTGATTGTAATATCTCCTTAATATTTGTATCTCATCCATTATTGAACACTGTGGGACCAAAACCCCATATGAAATGATTATTTCTAGGATGTAACCAAATATGCAAGACCGGCTGGACCAAATATAAAAACTATCCTAGTCTAGTCTGAATATATTCTAGATATTCTACTGTACAAACTCCATAAAATGAAGGTTTTAGCCTTATGATTGATTCTTTTACACAGTAGAAAGTGTTTGTTTCTAACCCACTGAGTAAGAATTAACTCAGTATGGCAGCGGAGCTTTGGCCAGAAGCCGAACAGTGCAAAACAGTGAGTCAGAGCTTCTGTAATAGTACCATAAGACAGCAACAGAAATCAATGCTGACAGTTAGCATGTAAAACCCCCCACAATGACAGAGGTAAGGGTCTAAACATGTATTAACACTTAAAATGTGATGTTTATACACTACTGAACAGCAAATGTTGAGTGAAACCATTTCAAACGCTATAAACTGCACTTTTAATCTATGCCAGCCAGGTCACATTTCACCACAAAAGCTAAAGAAAAAACTAAGAAATTACATTTTGCTTAAAATATCATGGAAAAAATTAAGCCATTTTTAAGGCCATTAAAAATGTTCATGACACTTAAGCCCATTTTCCTTTCTCATTACTGTAATGCATACAGACATTTTACTTTTTCATACATTTTTGTATTTTTCTCAAATTCATTATTATATTTTGCTTTACTAAGAAAACATAACAAAGTACAGTTGATCAAAAGCTATAAATTAATTCAATCATTTGCATGTTCACTTTTTTATTTTACATTTGAATATGTTGTTAGATTTATTCAATTATTTAAATATTAACCCTTTCATGCATGAATATTGGAAAACATTATCTAGATTTTTTTAAGATTATTTTTATCGCTTTAATATGATACTAAAATTGAATTAACATTTTTAATTTGAATTAAAAAGATATTTAACTGTCCATGTATGTGGACACCATGCAACCACTTATTAAAAACATTAATATTACAATATAACAATGATAAAACACATATTGTAGGAACTATAACGGTAGTTACATACATGCGGAAACCTAGTAGCAATATGGGCTGGGCTTTGCTGGCACATACTCCTCATCACTGCTATATTATTCTGTGCTTGACCTATGCTATCCCTGTTCGGCAAAATGCTCATTTGTCTGGGTATGTATGTGCAAAGTTACCATTTAATGCCAGAATATGTAATGATATATTTGTTAAATGTCTGTTTTATTACAATATAAGACAATTCAAAACATATTTGCAAAAATAGAACAGATATAATAGCAAGTTAAAGAAATCAGACTTTATGCAATCTGACTCCACTGTTGCATGACGTCTACATATGTGGTAATATTTGGAATACAAGACAGTAGTCAGTGTTACAATATTGCTGTCAATTTACTGACACTGCCCTCAAGTGGTTTGGAGAAAATTACCATGCTAAATGTACCCTAGGGATGTGACGGTGAGGAAATTTTCCCACCGGTTAATCGACATGTGACAACACCGGTAATACCGGTATCACCGACTGGGCTTTTAAATCACTAATTCTATATAACCAGAAGTAATGCACACGGCCGTTCGGGGATTAATAACGGAGCGGAGCAAAGCGAGTGGTTTCATTTAATTCATATGAAAGTTAAGCTTCCATAATATGCATAAACTAAAAATGCGCCAGTGCACACACACACAGTGAATGACAGTTTGTCCTTAAATGCGTGCTCTGTGAGGCTGTGAATGGATGATAGTGCAGCCCTAAATGCGCACTCTGTGCGGCCGCACATTTTAGTTTCAGTTTTGGATAAGCGCCAATTCGGGAGCGGGTTGTTTGAATTGTTTTGAATTGAATTGTGGGTTCATTAGCCTATTAATCTTAATGAAAAACACAACAACAACACAGTACAATGATAAACTCGCGTAATTAGGCGCCTTTACATTTCGCTTTGAAACCAAATCTTCCGCGATCATTCAGCTCTTGGCTCTCCTGACTCCTGCTGTGTTTGTGTTACTCTGAACCATGCTTTATTAAGCAGACACGATAAGCTTTTATTTCTACTCTCTGTTGTCTCTAACTGAACTAAATTATTTCATTACTTTAAAAAAAAAATCATAATCTAAACAACGGTGGGGGGTGGTGCCACGGTGTGCAAGTGATGTAACCGAGTCTGAACACCGGTAACACCGGCAACACCGACTATCGTAGCAAGCCTAATGAACTCTAAATGTTCAATTGACCATTTGCAAAGACCCGCCCCCTTTAGTTACTGTTGCTATTTCCGACAGGCCGCGCTCTCAGCCCACACATCATGTTCTCACGCAGTGAAAAACACATCGCAGAGCAAAACAACGCGCTGACAGACAGGACATGTTAATTTTAATATGAAAAAGTCTCAACTCTAAAATTGTCATTTTTTTTAAAGAAATGTAAACAATAAATACCGTTTTGTGGCTCTTTAATGGTGTCGTGATTGCTGTAGTGCCTCAGTTAAAGCTGCTCGTGAACCGATCATCATCAGTTAATTTGTAGTATCAAATGAACTTCAAAAGGAATGTTCTTTCAACGGCGGAATGACGTCAGTACACACCGTTTTTCAAGTTCAAGTCCATCAATGTTAATTCACAAACTCTCCTGACTACTTTTTCGGACAAAAATAACAGATTCGGCGGATAAGAATTGGTCAGACCGCCTGTCACTCAAACTCCCGGCGAAAGGTGAATTAACGGTCTACAAATGTGGAAACCATGCATGAAAGGGTTAAATTAAACTCTCATTGGGATTGGGAGTCCCTGCATTACAGTAAGAAATCTGGGATAACAAAATGTGCTCAATTGTTATGAAAATAATGTTGCGATGTAAAACAAATCTTAAAGCTGGATTTAATTGGCTTCAAGCAAAATATAATTGTTTATATTTTCTCTTGATTTTGGTTTGAAATATGACCCGGAAGAGTTCTTGACAGACTGAGGTTGTTTAGCAACATGGAAATCAAACAACGGGATAAACTGAGAGAAAACAAATGTAATTACAACCCAGAGGCATCCTGGGAAATTCATTTATTAATTTATGATGCCCTAAGGTGATTCTCTTTTCCATGGGTTTGAACTTGGCTTAAAAAGCAGCTCATCTTAGCAGGAGTCGCTCTCGCTGAGAGGCTGATGATTGATTTTGCAGCACAGGCTGAACTGTTCTTCCCAGTCAGAGAGATTTGTGCTGTTTGTCATGATTTACAGTGTGCTTTACACAGTGTTGGTAAGTACATTTTTCAATATTTCTAGGAATGAGAAACAATAATCAAACTTCACTAAAAAGTCTCTCTCTCATCTCAACATTTACTATAATGTAAATTAAATATGCATAGTAAAAAATACATAGTATTTTTTAAATAAAAATAAATAAGTAAAAACAACAAAAGCACACAACAAAATTACAAAAAAAAAAACTAAAAGAAAAAACAAAATAAAAAAATAAAGCTAATTCAAAATAATGATAAAAACTATAATGGTGAAATATTATTTGGAAAATATTTTGTTTCTGCATTTTATTGTTATTATTTTTTTCTACTCACTAGTGACTATAGAAGTGCACTGTTAGTGGTTTTATTTGATATATTTATGTATTTAAATCTTTTTTTGTCATTTGTATTTATTTATATAATTTTAATGATGTATTTTAATATTTTAAATATAGATTTTTTTTTTTTTTTGTCTATATAAACTTTCTTCATTTAGTGAATTGGTTCGTTCAGATGGTTCGTGTAAATGAACATTTGTTTCAGTTATTTATTAAGACTCAATTATATATACATACATATATATATATATATATATATATACAGCCAAAAGTTTTGAGACGTCTGCTTTTACATGCACTTGAACTTTAATGCCATCCCATTCTTAATCTTAATATGGATTTAATATGGAGTTGGCCCACCCTTTGCAGCTTCAACTCTTCTGAGAAGGAACAAGTTCCTCCACACCAAACTCACTCATCCATGTCTTTATGGACAGACGCTTTGTGCACTGGAGCGCAGTCATGTTGGGACAGGAAGGGGCCATCCCCAAACTGTTCTCACTAAGTTGGGAGCATGAAATAGTCCAAAATGTCTTGGTATGCAGAAGCATTAAGAGTTCCTTTCACTGGAACTAAGGGGCCAAGCCCAACACCTGAAACACAACCCCACACCATAATCCCCCCTCCACCAAATTTTACACTTGGCACAATGCGGTTGGGCAAGTCCCGTTCTCCTGGCAACCGCCAAACCCAGACTCACCCATCGGATTGCCAGACAGAGAAGCGTGATTGGTCACTCCAGAGAACACGTCTCACTGCTCTAGAGTCCAGTGGCGGCGTGCTTTACCCCACTGCATCCCACGCTTTGCATTGCACTTGGTGATGTAAGGCTTGGATGAGCTGCTCGGCCATGGAAACCCATTCCATGAAGCTCTCTCCGCACTGTTCTTGAGCTCATCTGAAGGCCACAGGAGTTTGGAGGTCTGGAGCTGTTGACTCTGCAGAAAGTTGGTGACTTCTGTGCACTGTGACCCTCAGCATGTGCTGACCCCACTCTGTGATTTTACGTGGCCTATCACTTCATGGCTGAGTTGCTGTTGTTCCCAATTGCTTCCACTTTGTAATAATCCCACTAACAGTTGAGCGTGGAATATTTAGTAGTGAGGAAATGTCATGAATGGACTTATTGCACAGGTGTCAACCTATCACGGCACCACGCTTGAGTTCACTGAGCTCCTGAGAGCGACCCATTCTTTCACAAATGTGTGTAGAAGCGTCTGCATGCCTAGTGCTTGATTTATACACCTGTGACCATGAAGGGATTGAACACCTGAACTCAGGGATTTGGAGGGGTATCCCAAAACTTTTTGGCAATATAGTGTATGTGTATGTATGTGTATGTATGTGTGTGTGTGTGTGTGTGTGTGTGTGTGTATGTAGTTGTATTCAGTGTACTTTTATTTAGTGTTATTGGACGAAAAAAGATGCACCAACAAACCCTGTGAACCTGCCAAATCTGAGAAAAAAAGAAAGAAAAAAAAAACCCTTCACAGGATTTTTACAGGATCTGCTTTTGAAAATCGTCACTGCAATAGCCAAAAACAACCACCACAGACATTTTTTTATGTATCCAAACTCACCCCTGCCTCCCTCGCTGTTTTTGCTGCTTTTCCTCCTTCTCTCCTCCCTCCCTCCCACGAGACGGGGAACGGGTTCGGGCTCCGCGGGGACTGCTGGAGCTCCTCAAAGCAAAAGAGGCCCGGCGTTGAGTCTGATTGAAACGAGAGAAAACGAATGATTTGGCGACTGATGTCTCTGCTCGTGTGTTCCCTTGATGGCCAGCAGGAGGTTAAGGGCTACCTGAGCAGGTGGCATGCTGGCGGCAGCGGTGGGCATCACTACGGGATCCATGAGCGTTGTCATCGTGTTCTCGCTCTTGGCTCGGAGCAGCGGGTGAGGATGCTGAAGGCCAGCCGTGATGGGTTGATTCAACATACCGTCCAGAAAGTGAGGACTGTATTTGGGAGTTTCCAAAAACGGAACTGATGGGAAAGAATAAAAGATTAAAGAAGTTACATAGAGATGGGCTCTGTTCCAAAACTTAGTGAGCTGCCTTGATGTGTACTGTCTACATAGGCAGCTGCCTTCTAAGGAACTTCAAAAGCAAGCGATTTGGAAAGAGTACATAGGCAGAAAGTTAAACAGAAAAGTTAAATACATGTGAAACACAACTCACAATTAATTCAAACAGAGCTTGACTTAAGCATGTTCCTAACGGTGTTATTTTAATATTATATACTATTTTAGTATATTTTCGGTTTAAATAGTAGTGCACCTTTTTATTTTTAGCCTTAATTCATTTTTAAGTTTTATCATTTATCAGTTTGAGCTTTATAATTTTTGTTAAAGTTTTTTTAGGCTCAAGTTTTTCATCTAATATTTGTTATTTTATTTGACAATTTAAAAAAACTTTTAGTTAATGATAAGAGTGGTTCCTAAACTAATGATGCAATACTCTGATAAGAATTAATACATAAAACACAAATATTGAATAAAATTGTCTATTTTAATTAAACTGCTGTTCATCAGTACTTTGGTTTTTTTTTACACCGAGCTTGGCACAGTGCATTATGGGTTTTGGCTACTCTACAAAGGACACGAGACTCCGCCTTAGAATTTGGCCAAAATAAGGTACCTTCCTAGACAACAAAATCACACCAATGATGTCTTAAACAGTAGCCTAAAAAGGCTACATTTTGGAAGAAAGCTATGGTATACTTATCGTTTCTTTCAGTCATAAAGATGCACACTCACCAACATCTGCGTCATTGTGATTTTTGATGATTTCTCCAAGTTCAAAATGGCCAGACATCACAGCAACCTGTAAAAACAGCACTGCAATGTACTTTGCAACAATGCAATCTTTACTTTGAGGACAACTATTGCAATCTGCATTCAAAGAAACATGCACTTGCTGTTGATTATTATTTTATTTGTCTAGTATTTAAATGTTTAGTACAGTGGTGAAACATCCCACATGTTTTTATAAGAAGTCATGTGTTTAGAGCTGAAAACACACAGTTACCTGGAAGGGCGTTTGACCATGTTTGTTCTTTATCTCCTTACTGGCTCCTCGGTAAAGAAGGACCCGAACACAACTCTCCTGAATGGGCAGAGGAGATGTCAATCATTAGTCATTAGACTAATTATCGTAAACTAAAACCATTGAAACATTTTGTTAATTGAAATAAAGCTGAAAAAACTTTTAGAAATCATTGGCAACTAATTAAATACAGTCAAACCAACCAATTCGGACAGCAGATATAATGTTTTAGGACACTATAGTTCATTTATGGAAGTGAGGAGAGCTAAATAAAGTAAACTGTGACACCCAAACAAATGTTCATACAGTGACTATCAGTAAAACGGATTAAAAATGTGGGATCAAAATGATTCAGACCCTTTGACCTTTTGATGAGGTGTTTAATTGCTAGCGAGACCTTTGACACCACTGACTGAACAAACAGAAGCATTGCTTTGTCATTGGTTGACCTAAACTGGTGTTATCTAATTGTGTAGTTAAATCTAACAGCTGATTGGTTGATGGTAATCCATTACATCAAAGTTATCTGACATTATTAAGATGAATATGTTCTGACAGTTTAACTCTTGAGTTCTTGTCATATTTTATTAGCATTTTCTAAACTATAGTTAATAAACTGTGATAATGTGAGAAAATTTGGACGGTATCTGAATAAATTTGGGTTCAAAAAATAAAAAATAAAACCGAAATAAATGAAACCTAAATGATAATCTTAAAAAAAAAAAAAATGGCATAAGAAAAAAAAGCACCTACATTTTTTTACCAAAAGTTAAAATAAAACTAAAATAAACGGAAAATATTAAATATAAAGCTAATTCAATATATTATTATATCAACTATTAAACATTTTTTTATTTAAATAATAAAATAAATCAAATAAATAAATAGGAAAAAACTCAACTAACTCAAATAAGTTTAACTTAAAATAAACTGAACCTAAATTGTAATTTTAAATTTTTTGTTTTGTTGATAAAGCACCTAGCAAAATTACTAAATTAAAATAAACTGAAAATACAAAAAAGGAAGCTAATTCAAAATATGAATAACAACTATTAAACATGTTTATTGATCAAATCAGAATCAGAAATGTTGCTTTGGCACCTAACGGAAATAAGTTTAACTTGAACTAAAACTGAAATAAAACAAATTGAACCTAAATTGTAATCTTTCAAAAAAAATTTAAAAAAAGCGATAAGCACCTAAAAAAATGTAAAACTAAAACTCAACTGAAAATATAAAACTAAAGCAAATTCAAAATATCAATTAAAATTATAACAGATAAAAATGAACAAAAATAACACTAAACTATAAAACCACCAGTGTCACGTCTGCATTGGCGGATTACTGCCGGATCGCTGATTACCTTGTTGTAAAGGGCACAAATGTGGAGGGCAGTGTTTCCTGATGCATTCTGGGAAGTGGTGTCTGCTCCATAGAACAGAAGGTGTTCTAAGTGTTGGGCAAACCCATGCTGGCACGCCTACAGGTGAGTGAACAAAACACAGAGGTTAAAGAAATAAGAACATCTGGCTTACTGGGAAAAATCAGAACAGGGAAAAACGAGGCACAACCATAAAGACAGCATAATGTCATCGTTACAGTGTAGTTATATATTGAAGTACTGAGTAATATTAATTAACTTCATGTACTTACTATAGGGTTAGGTTGAAGGTTGGTTGCATGTAATTATGCATCATTTACTAGTACTTCTATGGTAAGAAAAAAGTTTTAGTTTACTACAATAATCCTCTGCTCTCTAGATATTCGGTACTGCGTTAAAAAGCCCATATCGTTTGATTGAACTTCATTAAACTCATCCTTAATGTTCTGCTTGTGGGCCAGAAGCTCAGAATTATATCTCTGTCTTAATTCAGGAGATATATTTATAATCACTAGGTTCTCAGGGTGTTATGGGAGTCGTACCATCATATCATGGCGTGTGGGTAACTGGCAGGTAGGTGGTTGTGAATTGGGGAAAAGAAATTGTATTCATATTTTTTGTGCACAGAGGTTCAGAAAAGAGGAGCGAACTAAAAGAAAACCTTTTGTTTAATATCAAGCAAGGACAGACATTAGAAGACGATGAATGAGATGACAGATGAGAGATGGGTACCTGTGAACTTCAACCTCTCCAAACGTCTCTTCATGTCTGATCTATGGAGAGAGACACAGAGAGAGACAGGGGAAGACTATGGGCTGTGACTGACAGTTGATTCAAAAGCAGCTAGACGTTGTTCTCCATTTGTTGAAGGCTTTTATGTGCTTAACTGTGATTGGGTGGTTGGGATTCATGTAGTGTCAGAGAGGCGTCTTTGAGTCTCATGAGATTGGTGGTGTAGTGGCTATATCTCAGGGTAGCTGTGGACTGTTGAGCAATGAACTATCACTGTTGTGCCTTGAAGCAGAGCACTTAACTCCCGGTTGCTCCACAGGGACATGAGCTGTAGTGTAGTAAGTACTGGAAGATGTTTCGGATAAAAACATCTGGTAAATCAGAGGTTCTCACAGGTTTTTACATTAGACAATATGTACAGCCCTGACACAACAATCTTGAATTTTGATAGTTTCACACTGATGTTTTAGTATTACTTATTATAAATGTTTTTAATTAGCTCTTATTTTTATATTTTCAGTTTTCATTAAAATTTTTAGTTTTATTTTTATTTTTTTTACATTTTATTCTGTGCTTTTGTCATTTCTCATGACATGGATTGAGGTTGATTTATAGAGGTGTCACGAGACAAGATTTTTGCACAGTATTCTTAAGAAATCCTCTTAATTCATGACTGGAAAAATTATCTGCGGGTTCATTTTGATGTAATGAATGGCATTTCAGTTTTTTGTTAGTCTTATTAAATGCAAATAATAATTGCAACCATAATCAAAGTACCATTATCCAACTGAATTAATATATATATATATATATATATGGAAATCTATGTACAATGTATACAATTTTGTCAATAAATACAAACATTCAGATATATGAACTGAACCTTTAATTTGACCTGCTCAAAGAAAACAAGCTTCATAAATGTATCAAACATCAAACAAAACTCAAGACAACAGGAGCATTTAGAAGAAATACACAAAAGTAAATACTAAAAGCCACTTTAAGAGGTGGTCGGGCCGCACTACAGTCAAAAATAAATGTTGTGCACTTAAAACTAAAAGTCTAAATGCATATGGTTGTTGAAACCACATATGTAAAAAATAAATAAACGTATGAGAGCGTGTTATAGGCTATACGCTATGACGCTATAGCCAGATATGACAGCGCTACCACAGCACGCATCGCCACAGATGAGTATCTCTTCATTAAGCCAATGCACAAACTACCGCAAAATAAACCGAAAGTTAAGTCGTAGGTGCTCAACACGCAATCATCTTCATTCAAATTAAAGAAACTGAATGATCTTACCGGTGCTGTGGCTGCACTCGCTCATATTGCTGTCTTTGATTTTAAAATTAGCTGATGATTAATAAAATCTGTTGTTTTCGGTGACGAGAACTCCATTAAATCTGCACACATTGCGGGAATTTAACAGATTTATATCCATTTTCGGACATACACTTATGTGCCCAAGTGTAAATGAAATTGTTTTGATAAATCTGCTTGATTTACACACAGCATGTGTGTTCTCCAGGTCATGCAAGTTATTGTTCATACGAGCTGAAATGTGCCCAGATGTAGACTTTTAAATTATTTGGAGCATTTTTAATTACTCTTACTCGCGTCTCGGCTCCCTCTGCCATCGTATGCTAACACGACAATACACAAAGCACATGCATGACAAATTACGTCAGAAAGGAATCAGTACATTATAACCGGATGTGGTCTATTACTGAACCGATACAGAATCGTCCACGTCTGCATCGTGATGCATAACGATGCAGAAACGATTAATTTCGACACCCCTAATATATATGTATTATATATAAATCCATAATATAGTGTCAGTGATTCTAATGACTCCTATTTGCTTTTGACGCAGCGCTTGCATTCAGTTTAGATAAGTGTCAGCCGTTAAGCGATTGAACGCCAGTGGGCGGGGCCTATGGTGCGATGATATATAGCCATTAGTCGACATCCTGCACTGGAGGCAGGCATATGCAAATGTATTAGCAAGATCCAGCAATGTCAAAACGAGCCATTTTTGAAGCTTGATAAAATAAATGTTTGTTTATAAATTAAACTTGCAGGATGTTTTAATGGTGCAAAGACCTCTTCCATGGCAAAAGATCAGGGCAAATTTGATGTCCGTTGTAATAACCCATTTAATGTTTCTTTTTAACTTGTTTTAATTGTCTAGGTGCTTCGATTTTAGTACTTTAACTTAGTTAGCTGCCAAGGCAACATTGCAATTACCGAAAATTATTTTTAATAGTTTTAGTTTACAATAACTCTGGCAGCCAATCATTTACTAATACTGGTACTGTACTGAGTTTATGCATGTTAACAACAAACAATAGCAAGAAGCATTTCTCCTATATTTTTTAAACTGAGAAGCCTAAATAATTTTATGCATTTAGTTGCATTGTACTGTTTGCATAGAGCATTGTTTTCCCCATTGTTATATGACTACCTTTTCAGTTATTCATTTTGACATTTTGGTGTGTACTAAGGTTAAAGGATAAAGGTTAAGGAATCTCACCATTTGACACCTGATGATTGGGGGAAAACATCTTCAACAGAGGATAAACAGAGTCTAGTTGCTAACGAATACAGACACTCAGTGATGACCAGGATGAAACAAACAAGTATGTGCAGATGTTTAGAATCACAAGGGCAAAGATCATGAGACCGACAGGAAAGAGTTCAAATGGGGTTATTCAAGCACTAATTGAATTTTTAAAAATTCAAACATTTAAAAATTACACATTTGAATGTGTAAAGCTACTTAAGGCTATTTTTAGTCATCTAATGTAGCAAAATGCACTTTTTTATAACTATTATAATTTTAATGTGGGCCATCAAAGATGTGCAACAGGACCACAGTCTGGCCTTGGAAAGAGAAAAGTAGGGATGCTGATTGATTTAAAGTGGAAATTTAGCAGCCACATTGAGAAATGAAAAGAGAACCAAAAAAGGAAAGAATGATGTGTGAATATAAATAAAAACCGACTGAAATAGACACATGCATGCACACATATACACAAAGACTGTGTTTAAGACTGTAAGTGACGCACACCTGGTGTGACTCGTCCCAGCCGTTCTCATCTCGGACTCCCAGTTGTGCTCTATAGTACAGCAGAGTTTCACAACAGGACGTATCGCCCCCTGTCAGCACCGAGTGGTACAGCGGCGTCAGACCACAGCGGTCTCGATAATCTGGAGAAGCACCCAAAGACAGCAGAGCCTGAAAGATGGGATGGAAATGAAGAGTTATACACATTAACCCCATTAAAGACAAACAACTCAACATTATCAATGTGTCAACATGAATTTCTTATGAAAATAAAAGGTTATGGAGATAATGGAGAAGTATTTAGCTGATCTCAAGACAAGGGAACTTTGCGCAAATGACAACTGATATGACTAGACTTTTAGGTGTAAAACTTATTTTAAAGTGCCCCTATTAAAGGGCATCTATTATCCAAAATTCACTTTTATAAGGTGTTTGAACATAAATGTGTGTTGGCAGTGTGTGTACACAACCACCCTATAATGGTAAAAATCCACCCACTCCTTTTTTTTATCCACATAAATCATAAGCAGTGTCTCAGAACAAGCCGTTTCCAGATTCCTGCGGTGTGATGTCACACTGCAGAGGCCCCGCCCACACGTGTTGATGGACACTGACATACTAGCACAGACCCCTCCCTCAGAGAGCTGAGCTGTTCACAGTCCGCCATGTTTATCTCCTCCAGAGCATTAACAGCAGCATTCAAGTAAGAGATGTGTTCTTATTAAAGTTACTAAAGTTCAGTCAGTCAAGAGCAGTGAGTGAATTTCTGTTTATCTTCTGATGTTTGATAGAGAACTAGTCTAGTTTAATGACTACTCACGGATGTGCTGCACATACAACAGGAGCATGTGTGTGTGTTTAAGTTGAGAGCGATAAGGCTTTAAAACGTATGCAGATGATAATATTTCATGATGATGAAGAACTGCAATGTCACATGAACGTGTCTGCGATAGAGATGATCATTAAAACAAACAGATATCATATTTCAGTTTTCATTCATGTTCACTGCTGTGAATGTGATGTGTAGGCTCCGCCTTCTCGGGAGCTAATTTGCATTAAAGGAGCCACACACAGAACAGCAAATTTTTCTTCAACCCCAAAATTGCCATTTTCAAAATGGTATATTAAATGATCTGTTAGGAATTTGGATCTGAAACTTCACAGGCACACTCTGGGGACACCTGAGACTTATATTACATCTTCTAAAAAGGGGCATAATAGGTGCCCTTTAAGCTTTTTCTTTACTTTGCCCCGCCATCAAACAGAGTAGTTGTAGCTGAGACTGGAAGAGTTTGGTTTGTGTTGTTTCGACACGGTTTTCTGCGCTACAAAAGCAAAACCGATGTTATTGGTGGATTAATTGCAAAGCTTAACCATCATAGAGTGAAGCTTCATCAGCTGCAAGTGTTTTAAGTCTCTAACCCATAAAAAACAAGAGTAACTCACACTAGGTTTTCTGTGCGCACACACAGAGCCGCGCTGACAGCACCGCCCAATTCAGTTCTCTATCTCTTTCTTTTGAGCTTAGACGTGTGCACGCAAAACAAAGTCAAAATGCCAACCTCGGTGAGTATCCTCGTAAACACAGTCGGTTATGTGTTGTATTCATTTTGGATTATTAAAGTTTATTGTTAAATACCCTGTCTCATTACATTTCTTTGTCATATCATTAGTGAAGTATTTGATCCCCACATTTGAGTGATCATTGCAAAAAAATATGTTTATGTATATACTGTATTCTATATACAGTACCAGAAATTAAGATGTGGTAATGGTTTGGTTTCCGACATACACTTTAAGCAGTCGACCAAATCACAACAGACTGGGTCATCTGACCAATCAGAGCAGAGTAGACCAATCACAAGAGACTGGACCATCTGACCAATCAGAGCAGAGTAGACCAATCACAACAGACTGGGCCATCTGACCAATCAGAGCAGAGTAGACCAATCACAACAGACTGAGCCATCTGACCAATCAGAGCAGAGTAGACCAATCACAACAGACTGGGCCATCTGACCAATCAGAGCTGACCAGACCAATCACAACAGATTGTGCCGTCTGACCAATCAGAGCACAGTAGGCTGGACGGAAAGGAGAGATTTAAAGAGACCGAATCCTTCATCGAACGATTCAGACCCTGTGGGAAAATAGATGATGCTGCAATATAGTATATGCAGTATACTAAATCCTTTTTTGACCTTGGATGCATGTAAACCTATAGTAGGAGACTCCAAAAACAACCTTAAAAATAGCATAATAGGGACACAATAAGAGAGAAACAATCTAATTAGAACACCTTAAAATATGTGAATGAATTTTGTGAAATCGTGCTGTGAATGAACTGCATGTGTTTGTACCATCAGTGCAGATTGGTTGTGCGCTCTGACTGCTTTGTGGAGAGGTGTGAGTCCGTCTCTGGATCTGAAATCCACATGAGCTCCGTTCAGCACCAGAACACGAATCCCTTCCACGCTCAGACTCCCCTGAACCGCCAGAGTCAGAGGCGTCTCTGAGAGGCAGAGGAACAGATTTAAGAACAGCAGGCAAACATGCTAAATGTTAAAATGGCAAACATGAAAGGATCGGTTAGAAGTGACCAATGAGCTGCAGCGTTACTGTGACATCATACTGCCTGTGAGCGAGATACTAAACTCTTGCTTATTCTAATCGCAGTGGAATTGGTGCGCTGAACGTCACATCAAATAAAAAAGCATCCGTTCAATGTAAAAGCATGACAGGTGATGAGAACTCAGAGGAACATCATAAGCTTTGAGTTTAAGGTCAATGAAATGAGACGATTCTGACAGGGCAATGTTGGCAACACAATGACGCTCATCAGAACTGAAAATGTCAAATGTTTAAACATTCTCCATGCAATCTACATGTACTACATCAGAGGCTCTCAATCCCTTCCTCACACTGTTCTGCACATTTTGCATGCATCTCTTATAGGGCTGGGCGATAAATCGAATATTAGCGATACTATCGCAATAATTTTGACGACGGTGTAAAATTTGAAAATATCATGAATATCGAATATTTCAAATTCAACATGCAAACTTTCCCAAATAACATTACCAGATAACGCAGAGGTCTGCTTCCACCATTCACTAAACATCGGAAGCAGAAGAGTTAAATATATACGCCCAGCGTATGAAAAAGAAAGCAACAGAAACATGCGCGCATGAGAGAAATAATAGCGCAGCGCGGGACGTGCTCGCGCTGCCGGTCTCTGACCGCCTTTCAGACAACATACGATCGGGATTCAGTTCCTTCATGGATTATTGGGTTTCAGTGGTCAAACAGATGTAAAAATGCACGTGCTGGCAAGTATTCAGGTAAACACAGTAATGTATGTCTTTAGTGAACTGAATCTATATAATTTATATAGATCAGTGGAACGTACAGAGAGTTGAGTGAGAAATCGTGTGTTACAATGAATTTGGTCCATGGAGCTCTTAAAGGGCTGGATATATATATAAACTGCTCAGTCTTAATTATATAAATTAACCATAGGCTACACTGATTCTACTTATACATACATACATATATATACATACACATACATACATACATACATACATACATATATATATATATATATATATTTGATTTATTTCTTGACTTGCAGCTGTTAAATAGACCCACTGTAGGTGAAAATAAAGCACTGTTTTACTTAAGTTTTTTTTTAAATATCAAATTAAAAATCTATATTGTAATTATAAAAGTACATTTCAAAAAATATTAAATTACTCGTATCATGATTTAAGATTTTGGTCATCCCAACCCGTTACCAGTAAACGTAAACATTTTGTATTTAATTTGGTTCTATCTAAATAGTTTTTGTTGTTTTAATGGGGGCAAAAGAAAATATTCTTTTAAATTTAAAAGCAATTGCAAACATATCGAGATATATATCGAATATCGTCAAAATTGTGAAAATATCGAGATATATATTTTTTTTGGATATCGCCCAGCCCTAATCTCTTATCAGTTTAGAAGTTTGTTCAATTCGACTGCAAGTGCCCTGCGAGTGCAAGTGGACTTCACAGGGTATTCCGCCATCATAAGTGAGATTTCAATCAGAAAGCAGCATGTCTTCAGTTCAAAGGGCACTGCTAATGGCATAGGGAACATCGACACATCACTTCATGTGAAACGGATTTCTGACTGCAACCATTACTCATTTTTGCAGCTTATTGTTATTAATAACATGTCAATAACACTTTAGAAAAATGTATTTTAGAAATTTGTGAATCAATGCGAATTGGTAGAAGATTAATTTCATATGTGAATATTCGATTTATCCTGTTAAAATGGTCTATTGGCTCAGTCTGAACAATGATTGTTAAATGAAAAAACAATATTGTTGATTATAAATTCAAAGTTATTTTTTTTGTTTCAAAACGCTACAAATCCATGCTTTTTTATATGTAGTTGGTTTATGTCTGTAAAAGCAACAACAACAACAACAAAGCAACTCATGTCACATTAAGCATATGATATCAGGGGTCAAAACGATTGCGGTTACAACCGTAATGGGGGGGTTGGGTGTCATATATTGCCGGTAATAATCGCGTTCCGGTGGGGATTTTGTTTCCGGCCGGGAACGTGTTCGCGGGGACACCACAGCGCGATCGAAAAGGGCACTTTCACTTTCAGAGGGGCAGGGGCTCAAGACGAGACGAGAGGATATATCTCATTTAGGCTAAAAACAGGCTCGGCGCTTATAGCGGTTTGGAAAGAAACTGCATCTTGCAGCACATTTAAACAAGGAAATATAACGATTTGGCACTTGAGATTGATGGAGCAGAGAATAGGTTCAGTACACAGCTCGATGGCATGACAAACTCATTTTCTTTTAATTTGGCGTTTATCGCGTTTTTGAAAAGCGCTCTTCAAATATACT
The DNA here is from genome assembly GCA_023029165.1 of Gobiocypris rarus. NCBI lineage: Eukaryota > Metazoa > Chordata > Actinopteri > Cypriniformes > Gobionidae > Gobiocypris > Gobiocypris rarus. The sequence continues at coordinate 3,192,730 of CM040924.1, forward strand.
CCCGGGTTTCTACTGATACAAAGCTTAATGCTAATCGCTGAAGTAACCCTTTAAGCATCGCAACACACATTTATCACAGTTAAGCCATTTTAAATATGACAATTATATTAAATTAAAAACAATTTAATTTACTTGGATTTATTATATAGGCAAAAAATGCAAACTAAACGAAAGTATGGTAATGTTTATGTATATTATATCATACCTCAAACTTCTCTAAAAAGCGCTATTGGAGTCGGCAGCGTAACGCAAATCCCCAAATTAATGACAAAGTGAACTTCAAGGACCGGGATTGAGAACCACTGTACTACACAATATATGCAATCTAGACCAGGATCACACTGATTGCCCAAATAAAATGATTGCACTTTTTTCCTCATTTGAAATGTCATACTCAGGAGTTTATATAATTAAAGCACTAAAATAAAAGGGTTTGCAAAAATCACTTTTCTTCTTCATTTAATATAAGGGTTTGTCTTAAGATATTTTCCATTTGGAGACTCCCAAAGTATTCATGTCCCTTCAGTTGTCCGTGTGTCTCACCTCCGCTTTCAGTGTCGTGGTAGTTCGGATCCAGTCCTTTCTCCAGGGCTTTACTCAATTTCTCCACAGCTCCACCGTAAACATAATCCAGGAACTTCTTTAGATTGGCCTGTAGAGGGAGGCACACACAGACACTTCACCTCCTTCCTTTAGTCAGTGTGTTCATCCACAACACATCCGTCTCTACTGGAGATTTCATTTTTGCTGGCCGTTTCTATAATTATACATGATCTGATTTTGGTGGATATTAATATTTTTGTCCTGTATTTACCTTGGTGTGCAGCTTCGCTAGTTGTTTCTCATCCAGGTTTGTCTGTTTGTAGACCCGTGTCTTATATCTGAACTGTGAGTTTTAGACATCAGGATGAGAGGAGGGAAAGAATGAAACCGGTTAAAGCTTGTTCAGTTTACAAGTTCTAAGAAACACGAACTAAAGAGTCTTTGATAGAGATGGTCGGTACAAACTGTGCACAACTTCTGGTCTGGACACTTGAATTTTCAATTTCAAAGCCAAAATTAAATTAAATAAAATAATGAAATTAAATAATACAATTAAATAAAATAAATACATTTCAAATAATGAAATAATATAAATAAATAAAATAAATATAAAATTTAAATAAAACAGGAAAAATAAAATATTCTGATTAACAGAATAAACCATTTAAATCTTAAACTATAATAAAAATTGTCATATTAAGACAAGAGTCTTATAATATATTATACAATGAATGTAGATTCGAATCATTTTAAAGGTTGAATTATTTACTCCGGACGTATATTCTTCCTAAAAGTGTTTTATAGGAATAATTTTTAATCTTTAATCTAACCTTAATTTAATTTATTTATTATATGCCGTTTCTGACAGTCAAAAAATGGGTTGATAGTTTAGTCCATATTTGTTGAATTGCCATTCAAAACAAAAACTGCAATACATTTTATACACAAAATAGGTATTTCTTAATTTTTCATAAAAGTATTCGGTCACACTTCACAGTAAGATCCAATTAGTTAATTAATGCATTAACTAACATTAACAATACATGAGCAATGCATTTGTTAGTATTTTTATTAACATTAATTAATATTGTGTTAGCTCAAGTCAGTGAAATAATATTAACATGTACTAATAAATTATTAAAATTCAAAAGTTGTATATGTTGAAATGAACATGCTTTTGAAGTATTGTTAGTTTATGTTAACTATGATAACAAATGGAACCTTATTGTAAAGTGTTACCAGTTCCTATTGTGACAACTTGCCCCTGTAGGCTCAAGCATGAGCCAATAACAATTGAAATGTTCAAGCTTTTTTTGTAGCCAAGACTCTAAGGTATGTCTGTGCAAAAGGTTATGATGTCCAGGAGCATTCTGGGTGATGTTGTGAGCCTGTGATCTAATTTTCGCTACAGCACCTCCAGGTAGGGCACTCCCTTCTCCAGAGACTGGGAGAACTCTCGAAGCAAGCGCTCCTCCTCCAGGAACTTGGCATCTCGTCCCTCTCCAGCTGGCTGGAAGAGGCCGTAATTGTAAACGTCCCACAACGACTCGCTGAGAGAACAAATAATCTGCTGCTTCGCACTCCAAACGCTGGAGTCGGGATCAAACCGCAAACACTTCTACAGACGGCGAGAGAGAAAACAGGTTTGGGAAAGAGAGTAAGAACAACAGATTGAACTGGATTTAAGGTTCAAAACAACTTCTGTGATGTGCTGTCATTCACTACAGGCCTTCATTTCGACTCGTACCTCATACAAAAGTCGTGTTTACAGTAATGCACTAACAATGGACGCCTTTGGGAAAGTCTTTCTGGAGGGTTTACAGGCAGAGTGTGCAACTTGTACATTAGAAGACTTTCATTTACATTTGCATGCATGCAACAACGTGTGTGCAAAGTTTTTGAGCATGTTAAGGGCCACAAAACCACCTTAAAATATGAAACAAAAAAAATCCATAATAAAACAAAAGGAACCGGCACACTTTCAGTACTTGAGTCCTAATAAAAATGACAAAAACGCACAACAAAATGACTGTAAACATGTTTTTTGTTTGATTTTACAAACTGAAGGACAAGCGGCAATCATTTTCTGTGGTGCACAAAAACATGTCAAAGATTAAACATTTTGACTGCTTAAAATACTGACACCTGTTGAATATGATTTTGAAACGGCACAGAAGAGCTTGTGTGTTGTTCGCATCTGAATCACTTTCACGAGCCCTTTCAAAAGCTTTAAAACTTCAGCACTACTGAGAGTGAGCGTTAGCACGCTGCTTTATCTGGGGATTGTTAATGTGCCGCGATTGAGCATGTTAAGAGAGCTGCTAATTGAGTCAGGAGTTTAGATGAGTTTAGATGAGAGCGATTTTGACATTAAATCAGGTCAGAGCTCCCACACAAATCATGAGAGGAAACTCGAGCTCAGTGTGTGTGTGTTTATTTAAAATTTCCCCAGAATAGCACACACACTAATATCCAAACGCACTAAATATTCTTTCATTAAGGATTCCCATGTTCCCATCTTTTTCTCCCCCTGAATTAACTTATTTTTTAATTTTCTCTTAATGTCTAAAACCCTCCCACGATAACCTTGGGAGACACAATAGATCCGTAGTAAATTAAAGTGTGTGCGCGCGCGTGCGTGACTGTTTCTTTGAAGCTTTTAGAAGCTCATTAGGAACATTTACTGTTGCAGTGTGTGTGTGTGTGTGTGTGTGTGTGTGTGTGTGTGTGTGTGTGTTTATGACTGACAAGTGAACATCAGGCCTTAATTAGGCAAAGGAGACAGCAACATTTCATGATTATTTATATTGAGATCTGTGACGTTTGATTACACACTTTAGTGTCTTGGCAAACCTGAAGTAACCCAAAGTCTCAGACTGAGACTGACCAATAGTGACCAATAGACCTAATTATTTTAAGTGCACAATATACAGAATATATATTTTATAATTGTGTATATTTATTTCACATAATTAAAAAATACAAAATATAATATATATATACAATTTATGTAATATTTATAACGATTACAGCTAAAAAAAATACATTACAGCTATACAATTAATTAATTAATGAATTAATTAAGAATATGTATAACCATAATAATAACTGAAAAATCACAATCACAAAACTACACAAATAAAATATTTGTATTATTTATAATAACAGAATAAATTGATTAAAAAAAAGTATTTAATTTGACAACAATAACTAAAAAAACTAATATAAAATAAATTAAATATGAATATTTATATTATTAAAGGCTGGGTCTTAATGCTATTTCATGCATTCTGACTAATTTACACTGTTAAAGAGTTGATTCTCATGCTAAACATGGACAAAATAAAAAATAAAAATTGTTGGAGTATTTCTGTGCCAAATACATTCCTTCAGGATTCAAACAAGTTTCGGAAAGTCTTTCTGAGAGACGCTTTCTGTGCATGTTTCGGTGTGTCAGACAGCAGGCAGCGCGAGATTGGAGCTGTTTTTCGCAAGTTATTGCATTTAATAACTCTTTATAACGTCAAGCAAGTCACATAAGTAACAGCCGTGTGCCCAGTCTATTCTCTGCTATATGCGTCGACCTAAAATGTACACTTTTCATAATGTTGAAGTAGCCTATTAAAATCATTCAGATATAGCGTGCCGTTGCGATATGTACATTTGATAATTTCGATATATATTGCGCAGCCCTAATTAAAATAATAAAACTAAAGACTCTTCAGAGATATGAAGGATGCAATACTACTCTATAGGTGCTCAAGATTAACATGAGAATCACTGAAACTGCGTTATGCCCCTTTTAACAACAAAAAGTCGTAACTGAAAAATCATTATACTACTATAAAATAAAATATTAATTATAAATTATTATTATTATCATCAGTAGACATGAATCTCAGAACCATATAAAATTAAACTAATTAAGTAGACTAGTAGTTCATTATCGGCCACTCTCTAGTACAGTTTGAATGTGTGTGAACAGAAATGCACAGACCGTTTGTTTGATATCAGGTATGCCGATGCGGAAGACGATCACGGCGAGGTGCGAGTCTTCAACAGGCGTGACCGTGGTCATGCTCCGCTCCATCATACGCCGTCGGGCCTGCTGATTGGTCAAGACCGGGTGATACAGCGGCTGATTGGTTGTCTGATGATAAAGCGTCGGCTGACTGGGCAAATGCGGGATTCCTCTTTGGCCCGAATTGCCAACCCTCGGTTGTCTCTCTCCTCTCTGCCATCCAATCACAACAGCTGCCGGTTTGGATCCGTCCGCCTTGCGTCCGCCCCGGCTTTGGTGTTCCTTTTCTCCCATATCGATCATTCCATTTTGTTTTGCTCTCTTCAATCTCTCCTCCTCATCCTCCTCATCATCACCCTCTTTGTCCTCGGCGCTTCCAAAGAAACGCTTGGTGTTTCCCAGCATCCTTTGCTGCACCGTGTCAGCAAGCAGTGTTGATGTTATGCTGTTGGGTCATGGTGCTTATCGGCATCCACATCTATGTTAGACAGACTGAAGAAGAAAAGAAGAGAGAAAAATTCTTAGAGGTGATGCACTGATGTTAAAAATAATTTATAGAGTCAATATAAAGCCCCACCTAGAAACCAGGATATCTTAGACCAGTAATAAACCACACAGAACACCTTAGCAACACCCTGGAAACAACACTGCTTTATAGCCTGCAAATCATCAATAAATAACAGCATATTTTAGTAAAAAACCTTTAGAAACTTTTTATTTAATAAAGATCTGCAAGCTAAGGGTGTGTGGGGGACTTTTCCCACATTTTACTTCTAAAAATAAACTCCAGCTGTATCTCCAGGGCTAACGGACTGGATTCAATTTGCAGAAGACTGAAAGTTGAATCCGGGCTAAATTACAGTATGATTTAGTAGTGAATCTCTATGTGCTGGTGGCATCCATGCACATCTCCAAGATGATGTTATTGTTCTTAGCTTGTTACTGTTACACTTCACCACCCATTTGTGTGCCTGAAAAAACAATCAAAATAAAATCGTTGCATAACTCCTTTAAGCTATCGTAATAATTGTGGTTCTCTTTTGAAAAAAGACGTGACAAAAAAAAAATAGTCAGAAATGCATATTTATTATAAAGTGAGTAATGAGCACATTTCATCGCTTTAAAAGGGTCATGAACTGAGAAATTAAACTTTCCTTGAGGTTTTGACACATAAGAGATCATCATACTATATCCTTTAAGTTTCAGAACTGAAAACTTCCTTGTTAGTCCCAAAACATCCCAGCAATCGACTCATTGTGGAATGTGCCGGTCACAGATCGGTTAAAGAGCGCCTCTAAAGAGGATCAACACCTACTTCATCATTGCAACTTTGACCCCGCCTACTAACATGTTAGTGAGATGACAAGGAGAGAAGAGCGATACAGGATCACTGCACTAAAAATAACATTACCTTCCAAAGATCCTTATGCTAGGAATGTGTTTTTTTCCCAACAATTTGAATGTCTCAGTTGAGCATTATTGATCTGTATTCGCTACATTTTACTGTGGATTCTTTGGTCATACACATTTCCACAAAAATATTTCCATGACTTTTCGGCAAATATTCATGACCTAAGCTTCCATGAAACGTGTGTGTACAATCTCAGGAAAAAGGTACAGTAGAGGTACGATTTTGTTCCTTGAGGAACATATAACAGAGCTAAACTCTGCAGGACATCAGCTCTCTAGGACCGAACTTGCTAACCCGAAAATGGGGTAGTGCTGGGTGGTATGACCAAAAATTATATTGGTTTGGCGGTATATGACGGTATTTATTTCCCTTATGCATGACCAGGTGTTAACCACATTTTCTACTGATTGAGAGAGGAAATACTACAGTAGATTGACTAGAATGCCCTATTTTACTGTCATGATGAGGGATAAACGCAGAAGAACATTTAAAAGGTCTAAGGGTATTTTCAATACATTTAAGACAGTCTCTAAACAAATCTCACATGTAAGTTTAACACAGAAAGAATAAAGCCTTTTTGCCCATTCTTTGAGTTGTCATTTATTAACTTACATCATTGTCTTCCGTTCCATAGAGCAAAATAATCAATGGTGTCATCGCGCTGGTGATGTATTAGTGTCCTTTGCATACATTTAATTTGAAGATGTGATGAAATAGGTGCGCATGCAGGCTGCTGGTTCATGTTTAGATCACTAGAGTATATGAAAAACGCGTGTATATGTGCTATACGATCCATGTGGAGAAAGTTGTTAACCTCAAACGACTCTCTCTCGAGCACCTTGCACAGTTTGAATTCTCCGCTGTAATGAAGGGCTGGATGCGAAATCGCCGCCTATAACATCAAACAGGGCATTATTTGAAGGGACAGGTATTTGTAGTGGTGTCCGAAACCATAGTGGACGTTATTGAGTGCACTCATTCAATCTCACATTGCATCGCAATAACGAGAGTACAGCCAATGTACACACAACGGCTGTCTGAATTCACTCACTCGTTTTCATTCACTCCTTCAAGTGAACTATATGGATAACGTAGGGAATAGTGAATGTAGGAGGCTGTAGGGGGCGATTTCGGATTCAGCCATAGGCTGTAATGTGATCTCAGCAGTGCTCTCACAACAGTGCAACAGTGAAAAGGGACCCCCCTCAAACAGTGTTAAGATGCGCCGCGTTCCGAATGTTGTTTAAGCGACATATACCGGTATAGTCAAAATTCATATCATAAAAATAAATACCGGTATTCGGTATGAACCGGTATACCGCCCAGCACCACTTAAGGGTACCACCCCAGCTACGACCACTTGTACCTTAAAAGTTTAATGTTACTTAACAATTAACAGGAGCTCTTTATAGAGTCATTATTGTCAGTTAATGCTCTTGATATTGTAATAATGATTATTATTGACGTTGTTTGGGGAAACTGCACATCATATTCTAACTACACAGATAAAACTATCTTAAAACCATTTATGAATTATTTTAATGCGTTTGTTTTTATGCATTAGAAAATTAAGACTTCATATGATCTTACCAGCATGATGAATAAATTATATTAACCGGAATGAACTATACAGAAAGGGAGCAGCGGAGAGTGTGACCGATCGTGAGGCTATCCATAACTTGGGTTTAAGTGCGCTCACAAACACTCCCGTTAAAATCATGGAAGCTGACGACACTGCAACATGAATCTCTTACATCCAGTCTGCACTTTGTTGTTTATGATGATGGGAGACTTTGGTTTCAGTCAGAATTGACCGTTCGCAAAGACCCGCCCCCTTTAGTTACTGTTGCTATGTCCGACAAGCCATGGCGCTCTCACGTAGAGAAAATAAATCGCGGAGCAAAGAGGACACAGACAACACGCCGACAGACAAAACAGAGCAAGTTACTTCTGATTTGAAGTCTCAACTTTCAAATTGTCTTTTTTTTTAAAAGAAATTTAAACAATAAATACGGTTTTGTGGCTCTTTAAAGTGCCGTGATCGCTCAGTTAAAGCTGCTGGTGAACCGATCATCTCTTCCTTCTAGTTCATTGATAAGCATCAAATAAACATGAATGAACACTAAAAGAAATGACAGAAAGACGTCAGTACACAACGTTTTTGAAGTTCAAGTCCACCAACGTTTATCTACTAACTCTCCTGACTGCTTTGTCAGGACAAAACGGCAAATTCTCCCATTTGATTGGTCAGATCGCCTGTCAATCAAACTTGCTGCAAAGGGTGAATTCAGACAGAGCGTACGCACCGAACAAAACTCTTCTTTTAGCGATTTCTAATCTGAACGCTTCTGATTGGCCATCACGCTCGACAGAAACGCGTGTGATTGGTTATAACGTTGAAGGAATTGAGTATGTTTACAAAGTTTCAATGTTTAACCAATTATAACAAACATATATTCTATTACATAAATAACTTTTCCAAAACGTTCTGGTTTATTTATTTTTCCAAAACTTTTCCAGGCCTGGAAATTGCTATTTGAAAAATTCCAGAACTTTTCATGACCGTATGAACCTTGTAAATCAGTCGCAATTTCGGCGCAGGATTTGCAAACAGACTTTTACAGTAATGCCACAACATGTAACTGTGTTAATGCCTGATCTGAGACCAGTAATTCCTGATATGATTCAAGTACAGTCAGATGTTCTTTGTGACAGTAAATCAAAGCAGTGACTAAACAGCCAACTTCATGTGTCTCTTAGTAGGATGAGAATAATCTGTTATTTAAACTGTGATTAAATGATTTAATAGTAAAAGCATGCTAAAAGTTTGTGAGAATTAAACACGTAATATTTAGCTATTTCACACAGAAAGATGTCAGTCAATCACAGCAGTGGGCGTTTACACTGAAGTCTCACAGCAGCCAATCACAGCAGTGGGCGTTTACACTGTGAAGTCTCACAGCAGCCAATCACAGCAGTGGGCGTTTACACTGTGAAGTCTCACAGCAGCCAATCACAGCAGTGGGTGTTTACACTGAAGTCTCACAGCAGCCAATCACAGCAGTGGGCGTTTACACTGAAGTCTCACAGCAGCCAATCACAGCAGTGGGCGTTTACACTGAAGTCTCACAGCAGCCAATCACAGCAGTGGGCGTTTACACTGAAGTCTCACAGCAGCCAATCACAGCAGTGGGTGTTTACACTGTGAAGTCAACAGCAGCCAATCACAGCAGTGGGCGTTTACGCTGTTTGAAGGGGTGTGTCTGCTCAAGACTTCAGAGCATTCAAATCAAAGGCTAAAACCAGGGTAGGAAAAATGCCTTTTATTTCTAAATTATGACCTTTTTGATGTAAAAATTATACTAACACTATAAGTGCACCACAGGAAACATTATAAAACAATAAAACAATGCAGTTCATGACCCCTTTAATACTAAATTACTGAATAATCATCTTATTTACATGAAATTATTTGAGTATCCAGAATAGTTTAAGTGGGACCTACATTGTATAAAACAGGTTAAATCCTGTTCACTGAAACATATTGATCAGTAATCAAAAACAGTCTTAGATACTTCAATGAAATAATGTTCCCTGCCAATCTTAAAGAATAAAATGTTCAATTTAATCATCTCATTTCTTGAGTGTTGCAATTGCTCAACCCTCATGCCAGTCTTTGTAAAACGTGTTACACGTTCTCTCGTGCACGTTAACGTTTACCCACAAACACTTCTAAACTTATATTTAAATTCAAACAAACCAGAACTTTAGACCGTGAAAGATAAAAAAAACTTTATACCACAAAGTTCTTCAGTGATGGAAGACATTTAGCGCTTTGTGAAATGTGTTGTATGAACTGCATTGACTTGCAGATTACATTGGTTTGAATGTGTAATTCAGGTCATTGTCCTGTAATTGTGAAGCATCAGCCTGCTGCATTTCTGCTGATTGTATTGTTGTTTAATTGCACACAGAGGGACACTGACTCACTGAATTTATTTATATCATCTTTCAGTCAGCATAATTAGTCTCTGCTTTGCATTACATACTTAAAGAACATAACTGCAGAGACACAGGACATCTCCAGCTCTCTCTCAATGCCTGTCAGAGAGACAGTAAATACTGTAAATAGAAACTGACGTCAGTGACGTCCACATTAAGAAACTGTCCTGTAAACCTCCAGAGACCTCCGTCACCTCATTACTGACGGCTCCTGGTGACGGGTTCACCCGTTCACAGCTTTAGATGGTTATTTACCTTAAATATCCCAACCTGTTTGTAGTTCATCAAGTGCACATACTGCAGTAGCTCCCATTATTATTGGAATACTATTTATGAATCAGCCCTGTATTTTGACCTCTCTATTTGCAATGAGCATTTTACTAATGCCTACATTATTACTGTAATTGGGTTTTTAATAATTTGGCTTTGGACTGTTTGATTAATCTTTATTTTGTGTTGATCGTTTCTTCAAAGATGATAAACACACCACATGCTTCATTCTTCGAAAAGCTAGAAAATGCATGAATTTTCAGTTCCCTCATGATTAAGTAGGAGCAATTGTTTTTATGCGACTTATCTGATATAGATCTCCCACAATAATAGACTACGGATGCACCAATATGAAAATTTTGGCCGTTTATTTTTGAAAGCAAAAATTATCAATATATGGGCTGATAAATCTAAATCCAAATTTTGAAAAACTTTTGAGAGCCTGATTACAAAAACAAAAGGCTCACCATTAAAAGGTCCCATGGCGTGGATTATTTTTATTGTTTTAAATGTTTCCTGAGGTGTACTTATATTGTTAGTATGATTGTTACATCATAAAATTCTCAATCTATAAATAAAAGGCATTTTTTCTATCCTAATTTTAGCCCTCTGGCTTGAATGCTCTGTTTGAAGGGGCGTGTCTGTTGTGAGACTTCAGTGAAAACACACACTGTTGTGATTGGCCGACATCTTTGCATTTGTAATGAGTATTCGATTTTGTGGCAGAGGGGGCGTGGTTTAGAGAGGTCTGCAAGCACTGCCAAGAGAGAGACGGACTGGGCACTTGTGGACCACAGAGACGGAGAGCTGGAGAAAGTTATATTGTACGGAGTTGTTGAAAGCGTAAGTTTATTTTGTTTGGGACTCAGTGTTTAATCAGAACTCTTAGATACAGTGACGCCGACCCTTTCTTCTTCCTTTTTAACTTTTAACACATGTGGAACCCCTCTCAAACACTTTAACTACGTTTTTTTACCATTACAGCTGTCGAGATTAACGAATCATGAAAGTGTTGAATATATCATTATTTTTAAATCTTTTCCCATCACATGAAAGGCTGAAGTGATGAGCATTGAGTAGACAGAGTCTGTTGATTGCGTGAATGCAGTGATCTCGTCATTGCAAAGTATTTTCTCTTACAAAATGCTTTCAGCACAACTAACCGCAAACAATATCGATATGAATACAGTAAGAGCTTCGTTGAGCAGCATAACAGCGCATTCATTATAATGGCAGATTAGGCAAGTGTGCAGATAAACTCGAGACAAGTGATTGACAGCTCCGAACATTATAAAGAGAGTGTTCTTAGAGATCGCTCTCTGTAGTTTAATCACAACAGACTTGTGTCTGAATCACAACATTTAAATAACAGACTTGTTTCATGCTACTAAGAGAGATAATGTGAAGTTCTGATGCACTGATGCATAAACAGTATTAAACGTTTTAGAAAGAAAATGTGTGAACTTGAATAGCTACACATCAGAAATCACTGATCACAGACATTGCGACTTAAACTGAATCCATTTTCTCCAAATTCTCTGGGCGGGCAAAGCAGAGAAAAGGGAAGGTAACCTTGACGACATACAGGGAAGATTCCAGATCGGCTGGTCTGACCTTTCATTTTCTCAAAGGCTGAGCAGGACACCCAGGGCTTGGTTTACACCTATCGAAATTTCTAGCCACTTGGGGACCATATAGAGGCTAGGGGAACTCATATTAATGCTAAAAGTTACATTTTCATGTCATGAGACTTTTAAAAGCCACTTCAACAAAAATCAAACATATACAACCACATAGTGTAAGATCACTTAACTTTTAAAATTAATTTTACACTTGTATATCCAAATTACTTTAAATACAAAAAAAATGTTAACACTTTAACTTGGGTGTGAGAGATATCACACAACACATGAAATGCATGTATATTGACGGAAGTTGTGGGATTTCATGTGTTGTGTGATATCTCTGCGCCCAAGTAGCAGTGCTTCGCCTGTGCTTCCCCATAATATATTCCCAAGTTAATATCTGCCTAGGAAGTCGCCTAGTCTTAATCTGCATCGCTATTTGTACTCGTTGTGAATGCACGCAGGCCACAAGAAGCAATTAGGAGGGGGGTTTTTTCTTCTTTTGGATCACTTTTCCTCGGGACATGCTAGATGGCAACATAGGATTCCATTCATTATGCTAAGCTAAGCTAGCGGCGACCCTGCCAAACTAAAACAATGCATGCACTGAGACAAAAATGCATTTGCCCACATATCTAAATGTAGGAAAGAAGTTGAATAAGCCCTATTTCTAAAAACGGTGGAGTGTTCCTTTAATGCTGTGCATTGCTGTTTGAAATGCGTGTACTGAAGCTAAAGACTGGTACAATGAGGTGCTTTACTGCATTGTTAATTAACTCAACCAAATGCGTCCTATGAGATTAATCAGATATAGAGAGAGAGAAATATATATACATACACACTCACCTAAAGGATTATTAGGAACACCTGTTCAATTTCTCATTAATGCAATTATCTAATCAACCAATCACATGGCAGTTGCTTCAATGCATTTAGGGGTGTGGTCCTGGTCAAGACAATCTCCTGAACTCCAAACTGAATGTCAGAATGGGAAAGAAAGGTGATTTAAGCTATTTTGAGCGTGGCATGGTTGTAGGTGCCAAACAGGCCGGTCTGAGTATTTCACAATCTGCTCAGTTACTGGGATTTTCACGCACAACCATTTCTAGGGTTTACAAAGAATGGTGTGAAAAGGAAAAACATCCAGTATGCGGCAGTCCTGTGGGTGAAAATGCCTTGTTGATGCTAGAGGTCAGAGGAGAATGGGCCGACTGATTCAAGCTGATAGAAGAGCAGCTATGACTGAAATAACCACTCGTTACAACCGAGGTATGCAGCAAAGCATTTGTGAAGCCACAACACGCACAACCTTGAGGCGGATGGGCTACAACAGCAGAAGACCCCACCGGGTACCACTCATCTCCACTACAAATAGGAAAAAGAGGCTACAATTTGCACAAGCTTAGATTTGCACAAGCTTAGATGTGATATGAGCCCAGATATGAGGTGCAGATATGAACGCACGGCCACATGTCTCACAGCATGCAAATATTCACAAACAATTACACCAAAATGTCTTATCGAGTATCACCATAAAAATTGTTGATCAGGAGATTCTGTACTCGTTCAGGAGATGTGTAATTCGGAGAGCATACTCACTGTTCTTGACTGAATAACTTTAATAAGGGTTCATCTATATTTATACAGTGAAGATTATTAAGTCAGAATTTGGTGTAAACAGAATGAGAACATGGCTCCATCATGCCTTGTTACCACTGTGCAGGCTGGTGGCGGTGGTGTAATGGTGTGGGGGATGTTTTCTTGGCACACTTTAGGCCCCTTAGTGCCATTTTGGCATCGTTTAAATACCACGTTTAAATGCCACGGCCTACCCGAGCATTGTTTCTGACCATGCTCATCCCTTTATGACCACCATGTACCCATCCTCTGATGGCTACTTCCAGAAGGATAATGCACCATGTCACAAACCTCGAATAATTTCAAATTGGTTTCTTGAACATGACAATGAGTTCACTGTACTAAAATGCCCCCCACAGTCACCAGATCTCAACCCAATAGAGCATCTTTGGGATGTGGTGGAACGGGAGCTTCGTGCCCTGGATGTGCATATACATACATATACACATACATGAGCGTCGGAATCAAATAAAATGTGGGTGGGTCCTCTCTCAGAATTTTTTTTTACTGGATTAATGTTAGATGCCATTTACATTAAATACAAATATACCGCCGTTTAGCTACTAAACGATTGATTGGGCCAGACAAAATGATGGAAATCACAGAGTTATTCACCCCAGCAATAGTGTAGGGGTAAGACGCATGGTATCAAGTTGACGCAAATCTATCGGAGGTTTGAATCCACCTTTCGCCGAACTCGCTCTGCTCCCTTTTCCCATCACATATCTGATCGCAAAAGCACTTATTTTCAATAAAAATAAAGAAAATAAAGCATCTAACATGTGTTTAATACGTGTTTATCGGTTATTGGTAGGTAAACAGACATGTGCTTAATTAGAGACGATAAAAGTGAGTGGGTCCAATATCATTGGTCGTAAAAAACCACACACAATGGTTCCGACGCCCATAAAAAATAAACATAATATTACAATGTGCAATGGCACAAAAGGCTGCGAATGCACAAGTGAACTTCACTGTGCTTGTCATGAAGGTGTAACACTGTGGACAACGCGTGATCTCTTTATAATGTTTAGAAGCATAGATGACAGATTTCTTTATGCATTTAACTGGATTTTCCTTTTCTAAATCAACCCAGACAACTTTCGTCCGGATTAAAAATATTATATACATCAGACGGTCAGCAAGAGACTGTGGCGTCTGACATTGAGACTAATATCATATCGACTGTTTAAAACAATCAGTTAGGAAACTTGACTAGTTACACGGGAGCCAACTCAAGGGTGAATCAGGCCAATAAGACACAGATGGTCTCGTTCACAAACACTCCAAATCAATTGCTCACTTCATTTCTAAAAATACAGTGATGTCAAAATCAAGTTTAGTTTCTTGTGTGTGTGTGTGTGTGTGTGTGTGTGTGTGTGTGTGTGTGTGTGTGTTCCATATGTAAATGTGGGATTACTGACCAAAAAAAAAAAGTTATTCAAATATTATATATTTTTTTAAATATAATGTTAAAAATATTAAAAAAGGACCCCACAAGAGCTTAACAAAATAACTTTCTGTCTCACATTGTATGATTAAAAGATTAAAAGTTGTGAAAATTAACCTCAATAACAAGAGTTTAAAAAGGTAATTGTGACTATTTCTTAACTGCATTTTTTAAGCAAACAATGTGATTTAAAAAAAAAAAATTACAGGTTCTGCTAGAAAGAATATTGACTTAAAGGAAACAAAATAGACTAAATTGCAGGCTTAGGTGCTTCAACATCAGTGTAATTCACCTATTCCCTCTGATTTTAGGGATAACTTATGGGTAGGGTTAAAGGTATGGATATGGTTTCGGACAGGAACTTTGTCCCAGGACCAACAAAATATGTTATTTATTCTAAGCACCAGCTGCAGTTTATGTCGTCTGTTGCTTCAAAAGCTCAGGCCCTTTAAATTTATTGGTCTGCTGATTTTACCGGCTGAGATGTGATATGAGCCTGTCGCAGATATATCGGCATATATGCCACAGATATGAACGCGCGCCCACATGTCTCACAGCATGCGAATATTCACAAACAATTATGCCAAAATGTCTTGTCGAGTATCACCATAAATATCAGGAGATATCAGGAGGTTTTGATCAGGAGATTCTGTACTTCTTCAGGAGATGTTTAATTCGGAGAGCGTACTCACTGACTGAAGGGTTCATCTATATTTATAAAGTGAAGACTATTAAGTCATATTGTACATTTGATAACAATTTCTGTAGCCTACCTAAAATACTGGTTTAGACCTACATGAAAAACCTGAAAAGTTTTACATTTGAATGTTTGTTCGGTTCAGTGTTAATTTCGTTGACGAATAATTTTCGTCAACAACCTTTTTTCACTGACGAAAATGAGACGATAACTAAATAAAAACTGGTGCTGGATGAAAAAAACTATGACGAAAATCTACTGTCATTTTCGTCAACGAATAAAAACAAGACGAAAATGTCAGGGAGGGATGAATCCGATTAGGGAAGAGATCCAGTCAAAACTGATGTCCTGTGTAACAGATGCGCACATTTGAGCTGTAACGTGCGGATCTAACGGCTGGAAAACACGGAGCTGTTGAGCTTCTCCAGGCTCACGCATCTCCAATACACACTTCAGAGCACCTCAATCAATGAATAACACACACTTATAACAGGCAATTGTTTATGAATTAATGCTGATGAACAAGGACAATGTTTACTTTACGATGTTTATATTGTATATGTTTTAGACGGTTGTAACACTGCATATTTTATCTCCTCATCTGAACTTCAAAGAGCAGCTGCAACTGCAATAATAAGACATTTCAAAGTCCCGGTGTATTCCGAGCTTGTTAAAATTCACGCATTATATATTTGTTTTTGTATTTAATTTCATTCCCATTTAATTCATAGTCAGGAGGAAAGACCAGTATTTGACACATATTCAGTATCAGGGTTATTACAGTTACATAAAACCATTAAAAATCTCCATTACTTAAATAAATAAACAAACTTGAAGCTTTAGCTTAACCTGATATACAAACTAAAACAGAAATACAAAAGTTATAAAAACTATATAGATGTTTAAAAAAATAAAAAGTTAATTGAGCTCTCTTTCGTGTATTTTTAATGTCAAGCACACAATGATGTCGGTTATGTAATGCTTAAATGCTCATTTAATGCAATACATTTGAACTAAACTCATTAGATATTAGTCGACTAAATTTAGATTTAGTCAACTAAAACTAGACTAAAACTAAAAACAATTCAGGTGACTAAAATATGACTAAAACTAAATGGTATTTTAGTCAAAAGACTAAAACTAAATCAAAATTTGCTGTCAAAATTAACACTGGTTCGGTTGTATTTATGTACAATGTATATACTGTATTATAGTACCAGTCAAAAGTTTGGACACCAATGGGAAAGTGTGTCCAAACTTTTGACTGGTACTGTACTATAATACACAGAATATATAGAATATCGGCCGATATTTCGATATCAGAATTTATTTACTCCCCAATATCAGTGTCGGCCCCCAAAAACCCATATCAGTCGGCCTCTAGTTTTTATCAGTTATATAAAAAAATAAAAACAACATTTTGAAAGTGATTCCAACAATATAGTTCCTCAATGCATTTATGTTTATAGTGGACTCTGCTATTCTTTTAGTTAGATTTTTACCTACAGTATGTCTTTATCATCATCGTTACAGTTATCATCCTTGGTGTGAACGTGCCTTAAGAAATACACGAACACATGCATGAATCCCCTCATATTAACCAGCTAATAAAACAGGACCAATGAGAATGCAGAGAAGTGTTTCTCCCTCGTCTGATTAGCTCTCCGCCGTATAATTGGCAGTTGACTGGGGCAGGTGGGGAAAAATAGAGCACTGGCCTCATTTCGCTCTCTGGAGAGAGTAACGCAGGCGCCACACAGAAACCAGCAGCCCAAGGACAAAGCAAGAAGAGCGGTGCTATGAGACCAGGTCATGAAAACAGCAAAAAGACTGTAAAAAGCAGTCTGTCAGGACACCGGACTTGAGACAAGGTCTGTTAAACGACACTATCACAGAGGAGGAACAAATGCAATTTAGCTAGTAGTCCAATAAAACCAATATTGGGTCACGTAAATAACTAAATGCAGCACCTACAAGGCTTTTCCACTTGCATTTCTGCACTTAATCCATCACGTCCGAGTGTCCGTTCACCTCGCTCAGTTTCCCTTTTACACATGCACCTCCTATCGTATTGTACTTCATTCTCTCACATACATAGCGCACCACCCCCTCCTATGTAGGACAGGGTGAATATAGATATATTTCCAGTGAATCGGTCCCCAGAAACTTTAATTGGAGAACTGCCATGGAACAGACTGTCCCACTTTTATAACCCGTTAAAAAGAAGTGGAGCAACCAGGTCCGGCATTAGTCCCTTCCTCTCGCTCACGCTCTTTGTGTCTCTCGCCGGCCATCGCTCCATTAGAAAAGAATGACAGCGCAGATAACGGACAATTAAACCGTGTTGGTGTTTCCCTGGAGCTCAGAGTGAGATTGTGCCATTGAGAAAAGCACAAAACCACTTTCTGTTTCTATAATGAACCTGATAGTGTTCATGGTGCAATGATGTTTTAAAACCCCAGGGATCAGGAATGAGTGAAATGAGTGTCTGTACACCTGTTTGCAGGTGATAGAAGTGTTACATGGGAGGCCTGAAGATCATAAGAGATTTACTATGAATAACAGTGAACAACAACCTAATAATATACACTTCCATTCAAAGTTGGAAAGAAGTCTCTTCTGCTCACCATGCCTGCAATTATTAGATCAAAAACACTAAAAATGTGAAATATTACCATTTGAAATAGCAGTTTTCTATTGTAATATATAGTAAAATGTAATTTATTCCTGTGATCAAAGCTGAATTTATCATCATTACTCCAGTCTTCAGTGTCACATGATCCTTCAGAAATCATTCTAATATGATGATTTGCAGCTCAAGAAACATTTATGATTATTATCAATGTTCAAAAACCGTGATATATTTGTTTTCAGGATTGTTTACTGAATAGAAAGGTCAAAAGAACTGCATGTGTTGACGTGTTATTGTCACTTTTGATCAATTTAATGCATCCTTGCTGAATGAAAGTATTTTTAAAAATCTTACTTTTGAACAGTAATGAACACTATATCCTAATTTACATATTAATAAAAGGTAAACAGAACTATTTAAACTAGGAGTTTATATTTCCACTCATTCTATTGCTACATTTAAATGCATTCATTTAATCATAAGTCTGATCACTTATTAAAAGTTAAAAGCAAACCCGTGTCCATTCAAAAAAGCCAAATAATCCTGATAACTTCATCACATTCAGGAAGAGCCTTTTACAGAGCTGTGTAGAATCGTCATAAACCACCATCTTACGTCATTTATCTCCTGCTGCTATAACCAAAGTCAGACTTTTGTCAGGTGTGAGGATGCATATACAGGTGCATGTTACAGTATTCATCAACCTGAACAGAAAGGCACTAAAGAGACCAGTGTTGCTAAAATTAACACACCATGTTGTCCTACAAAAACCACACCAGCACATGTGAATCAGATAGATCTCCTGCAGTGAACAAATATAGAAATTAGCTAATCAGAAATACACTAAAAGGTGGAGTCAAAAATGCACAATTTCATTTAATACTAATGCACAACCTACATTCTCTCCTGTATGTAAGAGGACAATTATGAAGGCCACTTTTAACCCTGACTCATGAAGCTCTGATTCAGATCTCTGATTCAGAGTTAGTTAGAAGGTTAAGAGTATTCAAGCCACACACAACCAAACATTAACCATTAATGCTTACTGAATCATTGCTTATGAGTTATGACATAAAATATTAATGCACTGTTTAGTTTCAGCACCACAATTAAAAACAACGGTCTACACTCCAGCATGCATTTCCTTCTATTTTTTGTGAGTTTCCTTCTATTAGAGCGGATTTACATGCCAAAATGTATACACATTTACAATTTGATTGATTTAGCATAGCTTGTCATTTATTAATTGTTCAAATAAATGTTTAAACATCCTAAATAAGCAACAAAAAAAATGTCAGGGATTATGAAACTACAGTGTAAAACCTCAAAACTGGCAATTAATTATTAACCCAGAATAATGTATGAACAGTCTGAAACTGGTAAAAGATAACCCAGAGTGATGTTAACACGGGAAATCACATGTGAACAGCACAAATAATGAGCAGAAGCTTTACAGAAGGAACCAAACGGGGAGGAAACCCACAGCCGTGACCTCGTTCAACAACATTCTGGAGGTCAGCGCTCTAGAAGAGAGGAGGAGTATGAGAGAAAACTGGGACGAGGAGAGACAGAACGCAAAAAACAAGTGTAAGAGCTGGAGAAAAAAAAAAAAAAATCGAACCAAGAGAAACTCCACTAAAACATAACAATTAGTCTGCCCACACCTCACAAACGTCACAGACTGAGGATGCTGCTCTTACACAGAAAGCAAAACAAACAAATTAGAACAATGAAGGACAGAGCAAGCGAAGAAACAAAAGAATGAACAAACGATAGAATAAACAAAAAAAGCGAACGAAACAAATGATAGAATGAACGAACAAATGAACAAGAGAACAAACAATAGAAAGAACAAACGATAAGAGTGAATGAAACAAACAAACGATAGAACATTAGATAAAACAAACAAACAAACAAATGAATGAGCGATAGAAAGAACAAACAATAGAATGAACAAACGATAAGAGTGAATGAAACAAACAATAGAACAAACAAACGATAGAACATTAGATAAAACAAACAAAAAAATGAATGAGCAATAGAACAAAAACAATAGAATGGACAAATGATAAAACGAACAAACGAATGAAAAAAATGATAGAACTAACAAACAAACGATAGAACGATGGATAAAACAAAAACAAATGACCAAACGATAAAACGAACAAACGGATGATAGACTGAACAAACCATAGAACAACTGAACGATAGAATGAACAAACAAATAAACAAAACGACAGAACAAACAAAACAAACAAACGATAGAACAAACGAAACACAAAAAAGAACAAACAAACTACAGAACGAACAAACAAACAAACAATCAATAGATAGAGCAGATGGACGGACAGAGATGTGCTGTTTTATGACCACGTGACAGAGGGATGATCTTTCAAAATGAAACCAGGTTTTGGCCATAAAAATTTAAATGTCTTTACAATATCATACAACTTCCATTTGACTGAAGTCATGATGCTTTGTAAGAGAAGCAGACAGGAGCTGAAAGATTATTACTGAACAAATTTGGGTTTGTTCCTCACACAACTCTATTATATGATGTGGAATTGGAAAGTAGCCATGGACTACTTAACTGGTGCTTCTTGGATCTTACCAGTCACAGCTTTATTAAAAAACAAAAGCATGGACATAATTCATGTACACAGCAAGAATGCACATCATACACAGCTCAAGATCACAATGCACCGTGTGCTCATACAAAACACAGTTAAATCGAACACTTAATAATGCTCAAACGGTTATACACACAGATTCTCTCTCACTATATAGATTTCCTAGATAAGTGTTTGAGTGCATAATTATGCTCTCTGCATGCAGTGACCTACCTTTGCTCTCAGCAGGCCTCTTACACCAGGAAAACAGCACACACACACTCACCCACTCACTAGCAGCGCAATTTAGAGCAAAACACACACTGAAGTCAAAAGTGCTGCATACGCAACTACTGCAGTTCACAGTTCTGCTAAAGGCACAACGGCACAACTGCATGTGTGCAAAGCAACACTTTCTCAAAAGTCATCTATTAAGCATCCTGGGAGTCACATGCATGCTATAGTTGGTCTTGCAAGCACTATTATATCTCTAAGCATCATAATGTATGCACCATCCAAGTGGGAATTCATACCTGAATGTCCAGCCTGAGCTTCCTCATTCCAGCACAGAAGAGCCGCTTTGCTCCAGAGACGTGGTCAGAACAGGTTCCAGCGCAAACAGTCACCCAAAAGCGCCAATAAACGCACACATCCAGGCGTTGCATCCACGCAGGATCACCTCCAGCACTGGAAAAATCTCTCTTCTGAGATCTCTCTCATCCCGCTGTCATGCACTCAAACACTCCTCCCTCCAGCCTCGCTCTCCACACACACACACACACACGGCCTCTCGGATGCTAAGAGCAGATCAAACTGGCTCGCATCTGAGGCTTGGATCCGGATCTTCTGTGGCTTTGTGGGAAGAAGTCATCTGTTACGTTCTGAAACCACTGAAACCCACAAATGAAAACATACAGTTTCACATGTACAATGCAAGATGTATGCATGCATGTCTTTTTTATGAGTTAATGACATACTGTGACACTCCACACACTCTTGAACATAAGTGGGTCATGGACGGAAAAATGAAAGGAGAAATTAGCCTGCATGAGGCGAATTAGAGAACGGATCACCTGTCCTCATCACGCTGAGATCAATCGCCGTCTCTCGCCCACAAGGTCTCTCACTCAAGAAACACCTAACACACAAAGCAGTTAGACAGAATGACTGGCCTTCATCAGACTGAATAAATGAACAAACCAGACAGCTCCAATAATACATCATCTGCTTCAGAAGAGACTGTCTGTACTTTCTCCACTTTTAAACTCTTATTAGTGGCATTTCCTTAGTCAAGCATCACTAGTGCTCAGAGATGTCCTCTGCACTATTATGGTGTCGTTCTGCAGCGTTTGTGCTCAATATTTCGGTATCATTTTAATTTGAGTAATTTTATGTGCTTTTATCTCTATTTATATATAGCTCTAATCATTTTGTTTAGTTTTAGAGTAGTACTTTAAACATTTTGTCTCCAGGAATTTGTTTTAAGCTTTAGTTTTATTTCAGATTTATTGTTTTAGTTTTGTTAGCAAAACTGCCTCAGACAAGAATAAGGTGTGCAGCTTTAAAAGACGCATTCATTCAGGAATCATTCATACACAACTGGCTGCACAGTATGTTTTTGATTCACTGCAAAGAACCGCTTCATACGAGTTATTTGTTTAGGCACCTGACTATACTGTTTGCACAGATCAGACACACTGTTTTCACTTGCTAGACCATTAAAACATTGACAAACGATGCACACTGAAGAAGGGACCTGAACAACATCTACCACATAGCAACACCCTGGTAACCACCCACTAGAGTGAAACAGTGCCCACACACACACACACACACACACACACACACACATATATATATATTTATACACATATGTACAGTATATACACCGATCTGATTCCTAATATTGTGTTGGTCCCCCTTTTGCTGCCAAAACAGCCCTGACCTGTCGAGGCATTAGGGCTGTCACTTTTTATCCGATATTCGAATATGTATTCGAATATGAAGTGAAATATCCGTAATTGAACTATAAATAAACTATCTGGTAGCGTAGCTTAGGCCCATGACCAAATCAAGCGAATAATAGCCAGTCTGTTTTTAAAATGGAAGATAACTCTCAGAACGGACAGCCTGAGCGGACAATTCACCCTTTGCAGCAAGTTTGATTGACAGTAGATCTGAGCAAACAAATGGCCGAATTTGCCGTTTTGTTCGACAAAATGTTTTATTCATGTTTATTTGATGCTCATCAATGAACTAGAAGGAAGAGATGATCAGTTCACGAGCAGCTTTAACTGAGGCGTTACAGCGACCAAGACACATTAAAGAGCCACAAAACGGTATTTATTGTACACATTAATTAAAAAAATGACAATTTGAAAGTTGAGACTTTGTTTCATATCAAAAGTAACTTGCTCTGTCCTGTCTGTCGGCGTGTTCTCTGTGTCCTCTTTGCTCTGGGATGTATTTTCTCCACATGAGAACGTGTGTAGTGTGAGAGCGCCACGGCTTGTCAGACATAGCAACAGTAACTAAAGGGGGCGGCAAATATATTCAAATACATTGCTTGATATTTGATATCCGTTCGAATTAGAATTTTCTCAAAAATGACAGCCCTACGAGATATGGACTCCACTAGACCCCTGAAGGTGTGCTGTGGTATCTGATGCCAAGATGTTAGCAGCAGATCCTTTAAGTCCTGTAAATTGAGAGGTGGGGCCTCCACGAATGGCCATTATCCTCCTGAAAGAGCCACAGCCACCAGGGAATACCGTTTCCATGAAAGGGTGTACATGGTCTGCTTAGGTAGGTGGTACGTGTCAAAGTAACATCCACATGGATGGCAGGACCCAAGGTTTCCCAGCAGAACATTGCCCAAAGCATCACACTGTCTCCGTCGGCTTGCCTTGTTCCCGTAGTGCATCCTGGTGCCATGTGTTCCCCAGGTAAGCGACCCGGCCATCCACGTGATGTAAAAGAAAACGTGATGTAAAAGATTTAGTGCAAACTGAGATACTCTGTGTATTCTGACCCCTTTCTATCAGAACCAGCATTAACTTCTTGAGCAGTTTGAGCTCCAGTAGCTCGTCTGTTTGATCGCACCACACGGGCCAGCCTTCGCTCCACACGTGCATCAATGAGCTTGGGCCGCCCATGACCCTGTGGCCGGTTCTCCACTGTTCCTTCCTTGGAGCACTTTTGATAGATCCTGACCACTGCAGACCGGGAACACCCCACAAGAGCTGCAGTTTTGGAGATGCTCTGACCCAGTCGACTAGCCATCTCAATTTGGCCCATGTCACAGACATATATAAGATATATATAAATGTATATAAATATCTATCAATCTATCTAGATATCTAACTATCTATCTATCTATCCATCTATCATTCCTTCTGTCTCTCTGGACATGAATAGTTTTGGTGAATTGATTTATGGAGTCCTCAAGCATTGTTTCGCAGAACTTCTCTATTTTCAGGCGTCTGTAAGTAGGTCTGACACAGTGTTGGAGTCACACACTAACAGTCCTGCTGCCTAATTACTAATACATGTTTTTGTTCAGTCACCCCCTTCAAAACAGAGCTGATCGTGACCAGTTTGTACCCAGCGTTAGGCTGTGCGTCGCTCCCCACTGCTGTCCTGTTTTCTGACCTTTCAAAATGGGCCCAAGTCCCACCCCATCCTCTCACCATAACATCAAAGCTCAGCATCCTTAAATTAGAACCACGATGAAGCTGATAAACACATCAGTTACTAATTTATGCATTACGATCTTCACAGAGCTGATCAAATGTGTGTTTTTAAACAAATGACATGCGTTTGATTTACTAGACAAGGCAGTAGAGCTTAAACCACTTACATACTGGTCAATGTTTTGCTTGATTAGCATGCTATGCTATTGAACAATTTATTTTTTATCTTGTGCTACCAAAACAACAACATCTTGAATATAAATTAATCACATTATCCATAAGGACACATCATTTATTCAAGTAATTCTCAAAGCTGTATTGCACTTTTCTGGTCGTCCAATTACTGTGCCTTGATGCTTAATTTAATGTAAATCTGTGGGATTAATGCAAGACACCCATTTTAATGTCCAACAGGCAAAAATAACCTACACGCCTCACGAAGACACATGATTTAGGAATGATTCATGACTGGAGAACAAACGCTGCAGGATGATGGACATCACATCTCTAACTATTACTAGACGCAACAGTAATAGTGATACTTAATTGAAGCCTACGAGTCAGTAAAAACGAAACCCCTACTTCTATTTTTATTCTAAACATTTTAAAAAGGTTTGGACCGTTTAAACATTAAAAATATAATTACTGAAATGATGACTCATATGATGACTTTTAGAAAATGCCTTTTACTCTGTTCCCCTGAGAGATAAATGCAAACAACCTCAAATTCCTGACATGACTGTCCCTCAGACCGTAATGTACTATATTAATACCATTCATGCCATTTTTAGTCCATGGCTAATAATCTGTAAAAAGCAACATAAAAATGCTTTCAGTTTTGGAACGAGACCGACCTCCACTGACTTTCAGTTCTTTCCAAAAATAAATAAATAAAATAAAATAAAAAGGTGCATCCCAATTCGCATACTATACTTCCTCCCTTTCGACAAGATTGTTGTTCCAGGAACACGACTTACTCTGCAAAACCAGGATGTGCTCCCAGACATCGAAATCTCTCTTTCCCAGCACAACTATTAAACAGCACCGGCCACAGTGTTAATAATCAACTGATATCAACTTGGCACCATCTCTGAAGCACCCATACTGTATATAATGCATTGTAAAGGCATTCATAATTAATTATTTAAACAGCTCAGTTCTTCATTAAAATTAAGTTGCATCAAGAGCAAACGCCGATTTCATTTTTTTTTTTTGTTGAAGGATTATAATGCACAATGCCTTAATACATGTTTTATTGAGATGTGTTACTGAAACATTGTGTGTTATGTGAATAGATAATTACAGATATGGAACAAACCACTTTGGATAAAAGTATCTACTAGATGCATAAATGTAAATACGATTAATAAATTATTATTACAATTATTTATGAAAACAATGTGTATAATAAGACACAGTCAAATAATTACAATATAATGCAGGTTTTATAGAAAGTGCTGCTATAAAGTCCGACATGTGTGACTCGAGCACATTTTGCCCCTTATTTTACCAAAAGCATCATCAGTTCATTTCTGAACAATTCTAATTTCACACTTTTTCTATATGTGAAAATGTTCCTATGTGTCTAAACGGTGTGGGTGTGCATTGTGAACTGTACCAAATTCAACAAACATATTTAATATATACACTTGCTGAATGCAAAATCTATTTAATCTAAAATAAAAATAATTAAAAGTGCTGACCAATCGGTGTGCCTTCGTTCATAAATAACACCATTGGGTATTCTGGGAAATGTACAGGAAGGTAACACACACACACACACACACACACACACACACACACAAAAGCAAGTTCCTCTTGCACAAACAGAACAAAGAATTAGGAACACATCTTGAGCAAATTAAATAAAGAATTAGAACAGAATAGAAATGACTAAGAAAGCTTAGAAATATGAAGACACCTTGTGACACTGAACTGAAAGATAATAAATGAATTTCCTGTCACTAAAGTAGTGCATGTGACTTTGGTGGAAACATTGGAGCACATTTACATGAATGTAAATCTTAAATATTTAATTTTTGCAATATAATTCAACTGTTAGTTTGACATTCATTGGTCACGTTGCTGAGAGTGAAGTGTGCAGCTTTTTCTCAAACATACTCACTAATAATAAGGCTTTGAGATCGGTTGTCAGATGTCATCTTTGTTCTCCTGTGGATGAGTCACTGAAATGTGAGACCTCCTGACAGAAATTAATAAACATTTTAAATCATAGTGAAATGGAAAATCAAGACCATATATTTTACAACATTGATCTGCTTTAATGCACTACTGCACAACTAAGTAAATACAAAAAATGTCTGAGCCTCTGCACTTTAAACTAAAAAACATCCGAGGGTGGTTACAACTTTCAAAGGAAAGTAAAACTGTTGTGCCCACACTAAAAATACACAAACCTAGAGTTAACAGAGGATCTGCAAACAGGCGATGCTGTTCTGTGCAGAGATCAAGCCTTAAATAAACCAGGGTCATTTCCGGTTAACTAGCAAGCAGTTTAAATATTTTATCACTTCACCTATCAAAAATGTATTCTGAATTAATTAATAGGTCAGCACTAATAGGTTACTTTGAATTGAACATGCATGAACATGCATGTAAATATTTAAATATACAACAGAAGTTATGAAGTAAACAATGAACCAGTTAAGTTGGCACACACACACACACACACACACACACACACACACACACACACACACACACAGTTTCTGGCAATATCATGTTAATCTTGGGTACCTTTAGATTAGTATTGCATCCTTGATATATCTGAAGAGTCTTTAGTTTTATTAGATATATAAAAGACAGATACGCTGTACCAATTCTTTCCAAAAACAGCTGATCTCGTGATCGCTAGTTTGCAGTGGGCGGGGCTAAAGAGACACACACACACACATATACACACACACACACAAAACTTTCAATTCACTATACGTTGGTGTTGTTTACATGATATGCACTTACGCACTGATTGCCAACAAAACACAGAAGGTTGATGCAGTTTCACTCATGACCGGAAACACACACACTCACACACTAGCGTTGCCACCCGTCCCGGTTTTCCAGGGATTGTTCTCTTTTTTGAGCGACTGTCCCGGAAAATGTATATTCTTTCCCGGGACAATTTGTTTTTGTGAAAATGTAGTTCTTACGTAGAATTTTCCTGGCTTCAAATTAAACCGTTTTCTTATACTGTTACTATGTTTTCTTCAAGGTTGTGTACATCCAATCCAGTGTCCGTTAACGGGTAAAAAAAACAGTGGATTCGCCAATATACCAGGCGTTTACTTTTATTTGATTGAAAATTCAACTTATCGCCTAGCAACTGCCTGTGCTGTCGGTCCGTCGCACGTATCCATCCACGCACATGCAGGATGAAACAGTGTTCAGTTGCTAGCTAGCTTTTTTAAAACTTTATATTAACTCAGTTTTGTGAAATGGGGGAGAGACGGACGAGGAGGATAACAAAATCGGATGAGTGAAAAAAAAAAAAAAAAGTACAACCTCAGACTCAGACTGGGTGAAAAGAGAAAACTTTTCTGAATGGGTAAGGCCCACCCAAGGAGACCCGTTCTCCGCTACCTGTTTTTTGTGTCCTGTCAAAATTTCATTTAAATACAAAGTCAAAACAAATATAGGTAAGAGAGGCAATAGGGAGTCCTTCAACTGTTAACATAGTATATTTGCAAATATAAGTTGAAGTTTGTTGTTGACACTCTTGCTCTCACTCCGGTTGAAGTGCCCATATAAGCAATTCCACCCTTTATGATGTCATGCAGGGCCATACTCGGGGAGAAAGACACTTGGCACAGAAATACTCGTCATATGTCAACAATTGGCATCTGGGAATCGTCTTATCGGGCCTGGATTTATTTTCCAAGAGGACAATGACCGAAAACATTCTTCTAACTATTGCTCTAATTATTGCAAAATAAACAGGACAGACTGTACATTCAAAGAAAAGCCTTTGGCTTCAGTTTTAGAAGGTATGGGATAACATTAGTTTCGACGTTCTCAGAGGAAATATATTGACAGAGAGATGAGCTGCTGTAATTGCGGCAAAAGGTGTCATTACAAAAAATATTAAAGTTAAAAGTGGATACAAAAAAAAAAAATTAAATCATGTTGTGATTTCAGATCTGTCAGGTGTTCTAATAATTTTGAAGCATTAGAACCCCTTTTAATAAACCTTACTATTCAATAAGCGCTAATAGACACATTTAAAAGTGATTATAGATTATAGACTAATAAGACAAAATGTATTTGATGAGTCATACATCTTTCTTTCATGCAAATTTTGAGCCTCCCAGATGTTCTTGTTCACTGACCATACATGACCACGACTTTACACGTTCTGTAAATAGCAAAGCCTGATAATAACCAAATTGCACATTGAGAGCAACACTGCATGCTTGAACACAAACACACAGCTGAAATGAGCTGTTAAAAAAACCCACTGCTGACTCAGTGTGACTAAAGGGTGCGGCTGCCGCTCTAATCACCAAAAGAGAAAAAAAAAAACTATCAGACTGAACAAAAACTATGGAAGTGCGTGCACAAACACACATACACACACACACACACACACACATACATACTCAGCTGAGCTTAAAATGCAATAACACTTAAAAAACACTTTTGCCACTTCCCCAAATTTCTACAAGAGGCTCATCTTTCAGTCCTTTAGACAAGTCATATTTCTCTTTCTGACCGACGGCCAGCGCGGCTCGGCTGATGGACATGAGGTCTCTGCTGACACTGTCAGGTAAAAACACAAGCGTTTACGCAGCATCATCTTATCGTTTGATTCTGTGTAATGGGATGTTTGGACAAATTCTTGAAGAAGTGGAAGTTTAATTCAAATCAGAGTTTTTACGCAACGGATTGTTTGTCTGGTTAAAATATTGGTATTAAATGTTAATGTTGACAGTTTTCATTGTAAACTTGACAGATTTATAAAATTTTATTATTTTGGTGATGTTTTCAGTAATATGATGCATTACACTGGCACAAACATTATTTTTTGTGATGAAGATATTTTGAAAGATATGGAAAAACTAACTTTTGTATCCAATATTTTGTTTAATTTATGATGCACAACATCGGCATATAATTTCTAAATAAGAAATGAAAGTTTGAGAGAACTCAGTAAAAGTATTAAATACCAATAAATAAATGAATGCTAAAAATGTATGCATACACATGTATTTAAAAGCCAGAGAATATGTGTGTGTGTGTATATATATATATATATATATATATATATATATTTAAATAGTTTTTGCATTATTTTGTAATGCAATACTTCTCATAAATTACAAAATATTTATTTATATTTAAATTGCATTAAGATCATTCTAAAAAAAAATTGTATAAGTGGTTTATGAGGACTCTCCATAGGCGTAATGGTTTTTATACTGTACAAACTATATATTCTATCTACACTAACAATACCCCATCACACAAAACTTTCTGCATTTTTACATTTTTTATAAAAAATCATTTAGTATGTTTATATTGCATTACATCAGCATGTCCTCATAATGTAGGTCAAACCACACACATAAAGACTCACATACACATATACATACATCTGAATGGCATCATGGTGTGGTCATTGATTATATGGATTTTGGACACTGCTGGTTCCACAGCACTGAAAACGAAACAGGCCAGTGACTCTTGAGTCACGATTAACCCAAAACTGACTGGGTGCAGACGTCTCATTTCAATATCAATGCAACTGCAAAGATGTAGCTTGTTCTTAGTCCAAAAATAATCTGCTTTATCTTTTTATCTCACAGTGTTGTTGGCTCTCATAGGAGAAACCAACGGGCAAAAACCAACAGGTAAATACACACATTTTCATCACTTCACCCAACCAGTATCCTGATGTTTCTAGCGTCAGTGCATGTTTAAAATGTCTAACGTGTATGAAGTACCTCACTGAGGGCATTTATAATAAAGCTCCAACCTTGCCCTGTCATGGTTCCTCGAGAAGGTCCAAGTAAACGCTGCAGGGTGTGTCCGCTGAAGACTGAACAGCCGGACTCCTACATCATA
Source organism: Gobiocypris rarus (assembly GCA_023029165.1). NCBI lineage: Eukaryota > Metazoa > Chordata > Actinopteri > Cypriniformes > Gobionidae > Gobiocypris > Gobiocypris rarus. Next base: position 3,223,401 of record CM040924.1, read on the forward strand.
ATAAAAACCATCAGATCAATTAAGATCTACAGGTCTTAGAAACCAGCAGCTCAAGTTCCTGATCACTTGTCACATTTCACATCGTTTAGACAGTCAAAAACTTGACAGAATACCTGAAGCCCCAGAATTTAAAAAAACTGCAAAAAACAGTTCATTTATTTAAAGACAGAGAGAGGCTAAAAAAAATTGTTAAAAGCTATAAAGCAACAAAAAAATTCTAAGAATCTGCAAAAATTAAAATACATGACTTTTTAAATAAATAAATGCTTAAATGATTTATGCATTTATAAATGCATTAATAAAAAAATCATATTGATAAATGCATTATGCACCTTTTACAGTGCATTTGAAATTATTATATTTGTTGAGTAGACAGCATCAAATCACCATGGTTTTCAATTATTGTAAATCAAGCAATCATATTTCACAATAGTAATCAGAGCACCTGACGTGACAGAAGACGTGTCTCATATGTGTCTGTTTTCTTTCTCTCAGTGTCTCTGCTGCCGAAGTTCCCAGATGTGTTTGTTGGAGATGACGTCACTCTGATCTGTAAAGGAGGAGGTGAACCGACAAAATGGTTCATTAATGGAAATCCACAATCACATAATTCTTCAATGCTTCTTACATCAGTGACATCAAAAAACAACGGGGCGTATGAATGTGAGCGGGGCGGATCGAAGAGCGACCCGTATACACTCACTGTCCTGGGTATGAACACGACACTAAACGTTCCCTCACGATCATCTGTTCCTCCTGCTGTTCCTCATGATCTCTCTCTCTCTCAGAGCTGGAGCCTCACGCTCGGCTCTCTCCATCTGGAGGTGGCGCTGTGATGACCAAAGGTGATGGAAGAAACCTTGTGCTGCAGGTGGACGATGATCTGAAGGGCTGGAAGTGTTATGTGTTGCGGGGAGAGAGCAACTTCAGACTAGGAATCAATCCTGATGAGACGAAGAAGAAAGCTGTTATGTTTGCAGAATTGAAAGAGGCAAAAAGAGCCACTTTCTGGTGCAAGAACGGAGAACAACGAAGCAATGCAGTGACGCTGAAAATGACAGGTGATTCTTCCTTTTTCCTGTTGTACATCACCTGTGTAGTCAAAGAGATAACTGAGCCAAAAAGACAAACTCTGACATTAAATATATTGACTTACATGATGGTCCAAAACTGTTTGATTTGCTTTTTACTATGGAAGAATATTATGAAGCATTTGCAGTCCACTTCTCTATGCAGACTGCTGTCTTTCCTAGAAAAACGTTTCCGACCACAAGATGTCAGCTAGTCCCCATTAGTCTTACTGGCTGTTAAACATGTTAAGCAAGTGAAGTGATGTTAAAGTAGATTTTTTTTTTGGAGTGATTTCTTAAATCTGTGAAGTCTGACTTTTAATCTGTTGGTCTAGAAACACTTCTTCAAAATCAGTTTTTTATAGCTCTATACTCCTAATGTATGGCAACTATTGACTCATTTGCATCACAAAGACAAAGTTGATTATTATAGATTCAATTTCCAAAAATTCCTAGATTCCTTTTTCCAGTGCTGACATTTCCTATTGAATTCAATGCATGAGGGACTCTCATTCTTGAGAGCATTTTTGACTGGACAGAAATTTGAATACACCTGTGCAACATCAGTAAATTAATTCAAAGCCATTTTTAATTTGATGGGATCTTTAAATGAAGCATGAGTTTCTTGCAGCAGTGGGTGATGGATGTGCAGTCTGACCTGTGTACGGTCTCTGTGTCTCTCAGAGCTCAGGGTGATGTTGGAGCCTCCGGCCGTTCCAGCACTGATGGGGGAGAGTGTGGCTCTCAGGTGTGCAGTCTGGGGTGGAGGGAAAGTGGAAAAGGCTGAGTTCTATAAGAATCATATGCATCTCCAAACCATAACAGAAGACACATACATCATCCCCAAAGCCACAGAAGATCATACCGGAGTGTACAGCTGCCACGCCACCTACAGGTACAGCCACATCAGTGCAGACGCTGCCAGGCAGGAAGGAGATTCTGATGCCCAGGAGATAAAAGTTATAGGTAAACACTACAATAACTGCCTTACATCACCCCATCATTTATAGAGGGTATGCACGTGACTTCACAGATGGCTGGAGTGACTGCGGTTACGCCCACCGAGTGGCAAAGACAGCGCGGCAGCATTGGTTTTCAGTGTGAATGTCGCGACAAACACAGAAAACACATCTAAAACGGGAAAGAGCTTTGAGATTGACTGCAGGAATAGATTTGACAAGAAATCTGAGGTTTATTTTGCCGAAAGCTACAGAAAAGAGATTTGCAGTTATCATGTTGTGTCAATATGTTGAATTTTGGGGGTAAAATCATACCCTTTATATTGTATTGTTATATATTATATTGACAACTCATCAGTTAAATATGTACCATCTTACATTCTGCATAATTGGATGTTTTTAAATAAACACTAAAATAAAACTATTCAAGTTTTAGAGCTGGACGAGTCGATTAATAAGTGATCACCCAGATTTAGACCCATCTATATTGTATTTATATAAAGCATTCACAGGCAAATTTGCGTTATGCATTTCCCTGTCGTCGAAATCAGTCGCATATAAATGTCAGGAATCACGATTCCTGGCTGACTGTCAATATTCATGGATCACTGGATCTTTGGGTAGTTGTAAGGAACACTATTGAGTCCAATCTTTAGTTTAAACTGATAATTGTTTGTTTTACTTGAGTTTTTGCAGTTTAAATCCATTCATGCAGCAGCTCTTCTGACACTCAGTCCGGTTTGGGTGAGGGGGGTGTTCCAGCAGGAAAGTTAACGATTAATTGATGATCAAATTGTTGATAATGCATTTAATCAATAAAACTTTTCGATCATCATTTAAGCAGGGTCATGCTGCTCAACAGCGAAACATGCAGCAGACATAAAGAAAAATTAAACGAGTGCGCCGGAGTTATGTTTGGGACCATTTTACAACTTGCTTATGCATTCGCAGCCTTTTGATTTGTGCAGATGTAAGTTATAGTATTGGGTTTATTTTGAGTAAGCGCATTATATATATATATATATATATATATATGAATTCTCTCATATAGGATGCATTTTGTTATGAATGAACGTGGTAGTAACGCATGCTGGTAATCATCTTCATCGCATTCAGCTTAAACAGCAATGCATGACTAATAATGATTATGATTGGGACTGTCATCTTATATAACATTATAAGTGAGAGCACTATTAAAATAAACATTGTGAATTATTCGGGTTTAGTTGCCGTGTTTCAGTGCGTTGCTCCAGGAAGAGCGCGTCCACAACACGAACGCAAAACACATTCTGAATAACAAGCATCTTAGTTCAAGTTCACTTGTGCATTCGCGTGATTTTGTGCAGATGTAATATGTTTACTTTGTATATCTGATTAATCTCATATAGGAAGCATTTCTTTGAGTTAAATAACGCGTTAGCAAACTGCTCCAGTGTACCGGTGTCCATTTGCTGAAGTGTGCATAGATCAAATAGCAATGGAAAACTAATAATAACAACTATGATTGTGACTGTCATATTACATAACATTAATAAGACCACTATTTTAATACCGGTAAATGGTTGAATTCATTGGGTTCCAGGAAGAGCACATCCATTCATTCTGAATTACACATCTGAGGCGCCCTGGGTGACACGTTGTTATATTTGACTAAATAAGTAATTTATTTGAATGATCAATCACATTGACTCATTTTACAATCCTACTAGCCCTTTATTTAGATTAAAACCCCTTCTCATTAATTTGGTGAGAACAAGGCGTTTTAAGCAGCATTTGCACACCGTCATGCTGTCGGCTGCAAGCCACTGCTGTAGACGTATTGCAGTATTGTGGCTAACAATTAATCGATTGTTAATTTAAATGACGATCAATAATGGAAATTTTTGTAATTTGACATCCCTCTATACACTATCACTACTAGATTGTACTTGTACTAGAAAGTAACCTATTTTTGGACATGGTACCATGGTATTCCTTAATATATGTAAGAGTACCATGCTCTACTATAATAATAATAATAAATTCATCATTCAAAACATTATAATACATTCAAGCACAAGATTTATAAACAAGTATACACATTATATATGCATAATGATAACAGTTAATAGTAAGATAATAGTTCACTGTTTGCAAAATAAAGTAAGCTATAATAAAAAATTAACTAACCCATCAAATATTTCTTTTATTGTTTTCACTGGCTGCAAAAGCCAGCATAGTCCGATTAACGAACAAATGACTTAATTCTTTTAATAAATCAGTCAGAACGACACGCATGTTATCGGTTTGAATCAGTAACGAATTACTCACTGAATCCGCCGTTTCATTTAAACATTTGTTAAATGCTTTCATCATGATCAGGATACGCATTCCCTGGGAATTTAACACATGACCTTAGCTATCGTTGATAAGGCAATACCAACTGAGTTACTGGAACAACCACTGAATGAAGTCATATTTGTGTGTGTGGTTCAGGTGGGCCTCCTGCTACTACAGTGGATTTAACATCTTCTATGAGACTGCGGTGTTCCTGCAGTCACTGTCCTGACGACTGCACATCCTACCGCTGGTATCACACACCTGACTCATCTGTGCGCCAAAGACTACCTGATGATAACACACAGGATATCAACCTAAAGGAAGAAGGACAGTACAGCTGCCGGAAGGAATGTGGGAAAGGTTTCTCCCGTTTCAGCAACGTTTACAAAACTGGAGGTGGAGGTACACACACACACACGTCCATAAGCCAGTGTTTAGTATAATTAAAATTATGTTGTTGCTTTTTTTATTAATATTTTAATTTAGTTTTTAAGTTTCTATTTATTTTTAAAAAAATAATAATTTTATAGTGTTTTTCTCATTTTATTAGTTTTTATTTAAGTTGTTAGAAATGTTAAAATGATATTTTGTTGTATTTTTTACATTTTAATTCCAGTTCCAATGAGGGACAAGTCTAAATAATTTTGTGGTAATCAACAGCAGAAACGGTTCTCAAAGTGTCTGCAACACCTAAAAGTTTCACGCCAAAACAGATGCACGCGACCTGCATGAACACTTTCGTTTTCCATGCATAGTCATGTTGAATGTATTGATGTATAAATGCACTATTCTTTCACTTCTCACTTCACGACTGTGCACTTCTCATATTTTTTTTTCTAGTATGAAAATGTATCTTCTCTTTTTCTAATAGCACCAGAGACACCGTCTGTAATTGTCTTCATGGTGGCTGGAATTATGTTGGTTGTCGGGGTGTTGATCGTGGTGGCGCTGGTCGTGTTGAAGCGCAGAAGAGGAAGTGGAGAAAGCAGTGTTCAGGCGACTGCACGGGATAAAGACAAAACAACAGGTGGAGACTATGAGCAAATCCAACTCACCGATCAGGCAGTTTACCACACACTAGGTGAGAGTACAGACAAGGACAAGGTTGAGGGGGGTTACGAACCCCTAAAAAAGAGGCAGGAGGAGGCGGTGTACCACACACTAGGAGCTGGAGAAGGTCAAGGTCAGGGCGAAGGTCAAGGTGGGTACGAGGCTCTTAAGAGCGTGAAAGCCGAGGTGTACCACACACTAGGAGCTGGAGAAGGTCAAGGTCAGGGCGAAGGTCAAGGTGGGTACGAGGCTCTTAAGAGCGTGAAAGCCGAGGTGTACCACACACTGAGTTCAGCCGACTCAAAACCACCGGCAGCGGCAGGAGAATCAGAGGGAGGGTACGAGCAGCTTCCTCAGACAGCCAAAGATTCTGAGGCCGTGACAGTAGAAGAAAATCCATATGAAGAACTGAAGGCTGGACAACAGGATAAGAAAAAGACGAGCAAAGAGAAAGAATAAAAAAACCTGGAAGAAAAAGCATCACAATAACATTAACCAATAGTCAAATGGCTAATTAGTTTTTTAAGCTTGTTGCCACTAAGGAATAAATCCTTTTAAAGGATAATTGCGACTTAATATCTCACAATTCTGACTTTTTTTCCTCAGAATTGCGAGATATAACGTTAAACCCGCGACTGGCCGTTCACAAAGACCCGCCCCCTTTAGTTACTGTTGCAATGTCCTATCCTAGTGCTCTCACACCATGCATGTTCTGGTTCAATGAAAAACAAACTGCAGCGCAAATAGGACAATAACAACGCACTGACAGACAGGACATTTACTTTTAATATGAATCTAAGTCTCAACTCTAAAATTGTAGTCGTTTTTTTTTAAAGAAATTTAAACAATAAATAACGTTACCGTTTTGTGGCTGTTAAAGCTGCTCATTAATAGATCATCTCATCATCTCTTCCTTCAAGTTAATTTGTAGTATTAAATAAACATGAATGAACTTCAGAAGGAAAGTTGTTTCAACCGCGGAAAGACGTCAGTACACACCGTTTTTCAAGTTCAAATCTACCGACGTTAATCTACGAACTCTCCGGACAAAATGGCGGATGGTGGATTATGATTGGTCAGACCGCCTGTCAATCAAACGCCCAGCAAAGGTTTATATCGGTTTAAAACAGTATATATATATATATATATATATATATATATATATATATATATATATATATATATATATATATATATATATATAAATCTTTTATTATATAGTCCAATTCTGAGGTAAAAATACTTTTTTCTCAGAATTGCGAGTTTATATCTCGTATTTGCGTGTTATGAAGTCAGAATAAAGATATAAAGAGTTTATAACTGAGAAAAAGCGCAATGCTGAGAAAAAAAGTTGTTTGTTTGTTTTTACAATTACTTTTATTTTGTATTCTTTTCTTGTCTTTGCATTTTCTGTAGCGGAAACAAGTTGCCATAAATTAGTCATCGATGCAATAACTTTGCCAATTAGTTAATTGAATGCAGGGATACTCGACCCCAAAATTAAAATAATAATAATTTAATCACCTTAATGTTGTCGCAGATGTATGCGTTTATTTCTTCAGGTGAACATGAAGACTTTTAGAAAAATAAACAATTGATCGTGAGTCTATATATAATACGGCACCTCCAAATTTAACGCTTCAAAAACCACACAAAGTGAACAGACAGTGGTCCAAACGACGCCAGCTGATGAATCAATGCCTTCTGAAGCTAAACGATCGACGTGTGAGAAGGTTTTTACTTTTACACTTATATTTCGACTATAAAACATTAGGCTTGTTTGAGATGAGCAAAATCTGCGCAGAACCGATCACCGGTGATCAGCGCGAGATGCATGCCGGTTAGAATTGTGTCCGAGGGCGGTCCGCCTTCCTCTGATGTCATGCTGACGTATGTCAAAGAACTCTCGCGAGCGAAAGGCGGATGTGTCGGATTCCGCAGTTGCTCTCCACCGACTGCGCTGAGCAAAAGCATGATGGGAAACGGCTTACTGACGACACAGCTTAATGCTCATTGGTTTAAACAAACGTGACATGTGATTCTTTTTTTAAATGTTTGATTTTAAAACTCTGATATCATGTTTTAATGTCTATAAATTATGTGTGAATATTCCCAAACTGTGCGACAGTGCGACCTCTCTGTGTGTTATGTGATTGTTGTCATATTTATAAACATATATAAAAACATGTATGTAATTAAAGTAAAAATGATTATAAACACGTCTTTCGAATGGAAATAAATAACAAAAACGTTGAGTGTCTTGTTCATAATATTTATTTTCATATAAAAGCAACAGAACTTAAATTACATCCAGTTTATCAGCAAAGCAGTGCATGAGTGTGAATCCCGCGATATCCGCCTCTGATCTCGCAGGTGTCGGATCCACTACGAGAAGACAGAACTGTCCGTCTTGCCTGCACTTTTTTCACTCCTCCCTTCACTGCAGCCGCCTAGTCTCGCCATCATTTCAGGCGAGGCGAGGCGCATCTCAAACAAGCCTATAGTTTCTAGCCAACTGTCATCACCTCGTGCCAAGTGCCGTGAAAACACGTCGACCGTCCGTTACTTCTCGCGTGATCTGGGACGGCATAAATCATGAAATAATTAAACATTTGGGGTGGGGTATCCTTTTAATATAATGACGGTTATAATAATATTAATTTAACACAAAAGCGTCAACTCTGGGATACATGAAGATGAGACTGAAGGTGACTTTTAACCTCCACGTAATTACGGTCAAAAACCACCTCAAATTTTGTTTTGGCATTTGCGGTGAACTCTTTCTTTTTCTTTCTTTTTTAGTTGAACAGAAATCAAATACAAACTTTGATGGCATATTTCAATAATCATACATATATATTCCGTATTGATACAGCATTTTTTATTTTAGCATTTTTTTTAACATTTTGATTAGAAACTAAACCATAATGTCCTTGCACATAAGATAAAATAAATATATAATATGAGAACAAAAACATAAATATAGGCTACAGTTAACACAGCAAACAAGTGAGATTAGGTACAGTTACATATCCACATTCACTGTTTTAGTCATTTTCCTATAGGCCTACGCAATTGAATAACAGGAGGAACTGTATATAAGTTAGTTTTGTGCAATAAATCTGAAGGAATGAAAGCACTGTAATCTAAAGTCTATAAATGTAAATACTATTAGTATCACGCATAAATAAGCATCAAACACACACACAACATAGATTCACCAAGGCAATTATACTCACACATAATCACACAGAATCAGTTATTGTGAATATCTGCGTGAAGTTATTATAGATTGTACAGTTTATGCTATTAAAGTTTATGTGTGGGGCTGAAGAGCATTAACACATTATAAGCAAATGTGCTAAATTCTGAGCTTTTTAATAATTACACTGGTCTAACAATAAATGTATTATATAAGCGATGATATTTCAAGAAATGTCATTCTCAGCTTCATTTAGCTTCATAAATGCATTTGGACCATTTCAGTCTATCAGCTTGTTTATTGTCAGATCTTAATTATAGTCTTAATAATAGATCTTAATAGTTAAAATAATAATGATATGCATGCATGTTGTTTTGTATGTTGTTTGAGAACTGTAAGAACTTAAAAAGCAATGCATTTTATGTCTGTTTAATTGAAAATGTATATTAAAAATGACCACTGATGCGATATATGCAATAATAAACTTGTATTGCAATGCAACTGTAGTTCAGTGTTTCTCCACTAAAAGGCAAACATCAGCAAATGTAAGTTTGTCAACCACAAGAGGTCACTGCAGGATTGATTCGGTTTCAGTCACTGGTCAGACATTTTGATTCTGCCAGTGATCATACACTGTTTGTTCCTGTTCCTTGTCTTTTGTAATTCTGAGTGTTCAAATTAAATTGTGAATAAATTAAGCCATGGTCTGTTTTCTCTGGTGCACGGATTCATTGCTTTTATTATTATTATTGAAGAAATAAAGCAAAACAATGCAATACAATGTTTCAAATGCTAGGGGAGGTATAAACCATGAATACTTTTTGTTTCTTTGAGGGCAATATTGACTCAATATAATGCGTCATTTCGTTTTTTAAATGCTATAAAATATGTTTTATCCCTGAAAATGTACATTTATGAATGTAAAATATAGCCATAACATAAGTGTGGGGTTGTTTATCGTTGGAGTTTACAATAACACCTAGAAGACCATCTTTCCACTCACTGTCATTTCCAACAATAAAATCAAATACATTTTGCCAGACAAAAAAAAAAAGACACATGAGGGCAGTGGTAAAATGAACAGCTGTCTCTGGCTTCACCTTGCAAAAGCTATACTTATCAATATCTTTTAAACTTGGTAAAATAATGTTTAGCAGGGTAAATTCTGTGAAGGAGTTCTTTAACTTAAGAGCGATTGGGAAGAAGTCAGACTTTTTTCCAGTCAACATCAATCACAAACTTATGGAAGCCCTGAACCGCAAAGTTAAAAAAAAAAAAAATCTAGAATTTCAAGATTAAAGTCGAAATATTTCGATTTTAATCTCGAAATTCTAGATTTTTTTTTACTTTGCGGTTCAGGGCTTCCGTACACTGACTCCAGTATGCAAAAACGTTTGGTCTCAAAACAGTATTCTTCTGGAAAAGGGCTCTTATTGATCTGTTATAAATATTACAATTAAGAGAATAATTTTACCTATAAGAGAGTGATTTGGTAAGAGGAGTGGGAATTTCTGGGGATCTAATCTTTTCGCTGTTCAAACACACATTTTAGAAGAAATTGCTCCAAACAGTGGCGTGCACAATGGGGTGGGGATGCTCGAGTCCCTTCCCCAATCACACATAAGTTTGTGATTGATGTTGACTGGAAAAAGTCTGACTTCTTCCCAATCGCTCTTAAGTTAAAGAACTCCTTCACAGAATTTACCCTGCTAAACATTATTTTACCAAGTTTAAAAAAGATATTGATAAGTATAGCTTTTGCAAGGTGAAGCCAGAGACAGCTGTTCATTTATTTTACCACTGCCCTCATGTGTCTTTTTGTCTGGCAAAATGTATTTAAAGTGAAAGTGAAAGTGCCCTTTTCAATCTCACCACAGTGCCCCCGCGAACGCGATTTCCGTTCTGAGCGCGCTACTGTCTCCAAAGATCTACTGATAATAAATCAAATTAAACTGTTCAGGGGATATTTTACAAACTTTTCTAATTTGACATGCAATAACTCAGGAAGGAAATAAGGTAGGAGGAAAACCACAGAAATAACACTTCATATTATTGGATCTGCTAGATTGATACACAGCATCATTAGCTCGATTGAAAGTCTAAAGCCAAAATAAATCAAATTGGACCGAGCTGGTTTTATTGTGTTGGGATTTATATAAGTCTTCATTGAGGGTCTGAACTGGAACAAACTGGAGACTGTTAGACAAGCCAACTGATCTGCAGGAGGAAACAGTGTTGCCAACTTAGCGCCTTTGTCGCTATATTTAGCGACTTTTAAGACCCCTACAGCGACTAAAAAAAAAAAAGCGACTAGCGACAAATCTAGCGACTTTTTGGACCAGCATCAGTTACTTAAAGGGTTACTTCAGCGATTAGCATTAAGCTTTGTATCAGTAGAAACCCAGGAGTATATTCAAATTATCGTACTTTCCCCCCTCATATGACCCTGAGACGAGAGAATTATGTATTTTATTTCTGGAAAAATTCCTCCGATGACGCAAATATCGTCATTTTGCATCATCGGAGGAGTTTTTGTCCAGAGGCTGAAGACTACAGCCAGCAGGAGGCGCTATTTCCACATGTTTTCAACATCACACTCACAGCACTCGGCTCGGGAGCTGCGGAGATTCATGTAAACGGAGCGGTGGAGAGCAAAGTGAGTGTTTCAACTTTTAAAATGAACTTCCTATGAAAGTTAAGCTTCCAAAGACATGAACTGAACACGCGCCAGACTGATCACGCGCTGTGAATGCAGCTGCGAATCCCGCGATTACCTCAGCTCATGTGATGAATGTAATCCGATCCTGCGGCGTTTGTGCCGTGACACTCAGGCTCACTCATATTGAACAGACAGGTTCAGTTTTTAATTGTAGCGTCTCTAACTGAACTGGTTTTCTGAAAATGAACGCGGTGGGCAAGTGATCCAGTAATCCAGTAGCCGACTAGCCGCGCCTAGAGTAGGGCAGTGAAGCAGTGCATTCTGGGAATTGTTGTCTTTCATCCCCATGAGACAAAAATACATTTTCTGTGTTTTCTCAGTCTAGAAGGCACCAAATTCAAAAATAATTTCACATTTCTACTACATTAATGACCCAGTTTAAATACAGATTCATCTTCCCAGCGCTGAAAATACCCCTTTAACAAATGTGGCCAGTACTGTCCTGCGAGCGCGAGGTCTTGCCTTCTCCCGGCCGTCACACACCTCTCTCTGCGTCAACGAGCGAGCTGCACATGAGCACACAGTGTGTTGTCACGGATTTATCACTTATCTGCATCCTTTGTTTTATATTTAAAGAATTTAGTTTGACCCGTTATGATTTCCATTCTTCTCTTGTGCTTATCACTTATATTACCCTTACAAAAATCCAGCAGGAATCCTGAAGGACTGTGCAGGGACCATGCAGGAATCCTGCAAGACAGAATGAAAATCCTACAGGACAGGGTACATTCCTGCAGGAGTCATGTAGGATTGTCCACATACTGTCCTGTAGGATTGCATAATGATTTTTTATATACCTGTAGGAATCCTGTAGGTTTGTCCACTGACTTGATCCTGCAGAATTGCATTATGTCCTGCAGGACGTCCGGATTTTTTTTACGGAATCCTTCAGGTTTGATATGGCCTACATAATTTTTAAGAGCCATACAGGATAATTGTATATATATATATGAATACTTGCTTGTGAGGAATGTGCTATCCATTTTGAGCAAGTGACAGGCTTTTGCAGATTATCAACTAGGTTTTTCAGTGTACTGTTTTGAGAACTGCATTAACTGTTGAGCAAATGTAAATAGTGACGTGAGAAATCCACAAAAGCAACTGAGAAAAACTGTAACAAAATATTTTGTTAACAAATGCATCAAACTTTGATCTTTTTTAGGTTGAAGAACCACATGCAGACATACTCTTGTTCAAAAAAATAGAAGAGAGAGCCAAAGAAAAAAAGTGAACTGGATGACCTTAGAAGAGAGGTCAAGGCCTTGAAAACTGAAACCCTGGAGCTAAAGTTATACACATATTTCTCTTATAACCATGAAAAACACTTACTTTTGGTGTTGATTACAGATGTCATGTGAACTTTTTGTTGTCATTGTTTTTCCATATTTAAATATTATTAACAGATTTGAGGAGTTGTTGCCAAAAAACAATATAACCAGATCTGTTGCACCAACCTGTCTACCAGCTACACCTCCTAAAAATGCTCCAGGAATACAACCACATCCTCATGTAAGAAACTTATTTTCAGATATCATAGGAATAATTTTTTTTTTTTTGATTATATATTTTTTTTGTTTTTACAAAACAAAAAAGAAAGCAAAAAATACTGAGAAGATAAAAGGACATGAATACAGTAAAGCTAATAATTAAGCGTAACGTACAACAAACATACAAATAGACCGCGGCAGCAAATTATCACATATAGTACATTTTCATTTTAAAACAGTTCCTTTAAGGCTTGGGCTGTTTGACTCCAATAGGTAACCGTATGTATTCTAGCCCCATTAATCCTTGCAGTGCTCCATTAGGAATAAGTTTATTAAAAAATTATTATTTACTCACTCTCATTTTTTCGAATTAATATGAATGTGTTGCAAGCTTTTTGCCATTTATTTGACATATTCCACAGGTTGAAATCCACAGAAAATTAAATATCACAAAAGAGACATTCCAGGCATGTGGGAGTGGAGGGACTTCGTGGTCAGCCATGATGAAAGATTTAGCAGTGGCTGTTTTTGGGAGGAGGACACTGACCACACATGGCCTATCAGGCAAACCTGGCAATGCCAACAAAGGATCTCAACCCAAGCCACTCCTGGATCGAGTTAAAGTGGAACTTATTTTAGGTAAGAGGATAACAAGTGTTATCTTTATTTATTAAAATATATTTTAAATGTATTTTAATAATCCTGATACCTGAGTATCTCAACATATCTTTTTTATTTTTATTTTTACAGACACTGTACAGGTTCAATTTCCAGATACTTAAGTTTCTAAGGGCTTCATTCGGGAAAAGCTTAACGATGAACACAAAATGCTATACATATTTTCACAGTATATAATGTTAGATATTTATAATCTGAATATTAGTTTTGATTTAAAGTGTTTGTTATGCATCTCACATTACTCATCAAAACTGTTGAATTACATTTGTAACAACTTTGCAGTTAAATGTATGAATGCAGATTTTTTTTCAGTACATAGATAAGTTTCAATTGTTTGTGATGTATGATTTACATTAGTATGTTATATTACTCTAATAAAAGCCAGAGAAGAGGCACGTTATGGAGGGTATGTGAATAACATGTATTAGTATATTCCTGCACAACCGGAGGCTGCAGTTTCAGAACCGCAGTTCTAGGACCCTAGTTTTTTGTGACATCGCCACCTACAGACCTGGATGATATAGCAGCGGCTGCAGTTTCAGGACCTCAGTTCTACGACCCAATTTTAATGTGATTTATTTTATTCAAAAGGTTAATTTCAAAGTGTTTAATACCTGGTTTGAGTCACAATTTTAAATTTAAATAAATTAATTTACACAAAATATAAATGAAAAATGTATATCAATCTTTAAACAACTGAAAAAGTGGAGTAACTTAAAAATCTTAGTTTCTTGAATTATATTGTAAATTGATTAACCTCCTTAAGTTTAACTAATTAGCTCATTATCAGGTAAAATAAAGATGGAATCAGCATATGCATTCAATAAATTACAGCCAGATATATTAAAGGTTGTAGAGAGGAAAGACAAGACTCAAGAATGATTCAAGAATGTATATTTATATGTCATTTTTGCAATAACAACAACAGTACCAAAAATACCACTTTTTCCATCAGTTGCTGATAGATGATGAGAGAGAGAGAGAGAGAGAGAGAGAGAGAGAGAGAGAGAGAGAGAGAGAGAGAGAGAGAGAGAGAGAGTGAGAACCATTTCTTATTTACCTAACTTAGCTAAATGGCTGATGGCTGACAGTCATTATACTTATCCAGTGAACATGGTAATTTTGATAAATGAGCCAAGGCAAAAAATTTTTTTTTTTTTTACAATTTTCTTCATTTACCATGTACCTGGCGTCATCCTCCACCCTGTTACTTTCTCGACTTCTAAAAAATACCACCATTCCATTAGGACCATTTTCAGGAAATGACATCCTTTATTTCTCCTGCTAGAATTTAACTTTACAAACTGAAGTAAGCTTCAACTCTCACTCCTACCTTTTTTTCTTTTTTTAGTTTGCAAAATGTTATCCTGTTTGTCCCACTCTTACAGTTCCACCATGTGCTATGAAGAATGTTTGTTCGGTCAAACATGTCTGACATCATGTCCCTAACAGGGTGGAGCACCTTCACGTCTGAACAATGAATCTACCCATAATTATTATTTTTTACTCCCTGAGCTTGACCGATATGTATTCTTGATAGTTAAACATTATTATTTTGGTAGAATGCTAAAAACATGAACAACATGTAACTTTTTTCCTCAAAACATTATGAAGCCAAAATGTTACTGGATAATAGGAATGACGCATGTATCCAAGATTGTGCACACAGACAACATGTAAAGTGAGAAATGTCCTTTTACATTAAAACAAAAACAAAACAACTAACCTCCTGGAAGTCAAACCCCACACCGGTCACAATGCAAAGGGTTTACTGCAATAGAAAAGATGGGAAACATTTTATTCACAGTGTTGACAGAAACTTGTATATACTTGGCAAGTTATACAAGTTTCTTGGCAAAAAAACGAACAGAGACTTTACCACCAGCATGAAAATCCTGCAGTCATTTCCACAGTCGTGGCGTGGCAATCCCTAAAAGCTACAAAAAAGGTAACATACATGTCAAAAGACATTGCCATCTCGGTTACATTATGACATCTACATGATATGCAGAATATGGGATATAATAATATTTGTGTGGAGTAGCTTAATATGTATTTATTAATCACCGCAATATCATGCCCAATCTTTTCAGTCCAGCTCCCAGGATAATTTATTATACAGACACAAATTAATTAAAAAAGTAAAGGATAAAAACACCACCAAAATATATCAGTGCAGGCTATAAGAAGCCAAAGTATAAATTGCTGAACATATCAAACAGTATGCCTCATTTAGACAGGCTAATAACACATTTTGTAGTGCAACCAGGCAGTCAGGGAAGTTATGAAAGATATTTTATACTTAACTAATATGGTAAAACAAGTTTTAATTTACAGTTTTAATACAGTAAGCTACAGGTCAATCTTACACACACTTACATTAACATGCTTTTGTCATCTTTTTAAGTTTAATTAATGTGCTGGCTAGATTAATTATAGTCATTAAAAATCAACAAGGATTTATTAAATCATGAATTAAGAACGTCGTAGTAATTAGCAAAACTAGCACGCAAATTCTTAATTCGTGGGAATTCATTATTAATTCATAGCTAGCAGCTCTCACTTTGGCAATGTAAGCTTTGTTTCGTTTAAACATTATAAAATGTATTGAATATCGGTACACACAGTCTGATCTGTGTCCATATCGTCCATCTTGTTGTGGTGATCTAATTCGGTAGACGGTGCTGCTGTCACAAAAAACTAGGGTCCTAGAACCGCGGTCCTGTAACTGCGGTCCTGAACCTGCAGCCTCCGGTTGTGCACGATAACTACAAGACCCACCCACTTTTTACGACCAATGATATTGGACCGACTCACTTTTATCGTCTCTAATTCAGCACATGTCTGTTTACCTATACCAATAACCGATAAACTCTTAATAGTAAACACATGTTAGAGGCTTTATTTCCACGTTTTTAATATTTTCTTCATTTTTAAAAAAAAAAATGCCTTTCCGATCTGATATGTGATGAAGGGAGCAGAGCGAGTTCGGCAAAAGCCGTATTTGATCCTCTGATCGATTTGCGTCAAAACTTGATGTCAAGCGTCTTACCCCTACACTATTTCTACGATTACTATTTTGGTGATTTCCATAATTTTGTCTATCACAATCAATCATTTAGTAAACGGCAGTATATTTGTATTTCATGCACTGTAAAACAAACAGTTGTTCTTACTAAGACTTTTTTAGTAAACTGTACTTAATGTCCAATAATTTGTTGAAGTTACTTAAAAAATTTTAGTAATCTGAACTATTTGCATGCTATGCCTTTGTTACTTAGAAAACCCAAGTTAACTCTACTTAACTGGTTTGAGTACCATTTTGCCAAACCCCCCCCCAAAAAAGTGGGCGGGCAAAGTGTTTTTGAGGCATGGCAATTTTTAATAGACTTTTCACTAATTTCCTCCCCATAATTGTGATTAGTGTTCACTTTGGTTGGGCACTTGGAACTTCATTCATATTATTGTAATTTTCTTCCTTTATTAATGCAGCATTGCAGCAAGAAATCACAGTTATCTGATTTCAAAGGAAGGGAAGTAATACATAAATAAATGTTATATATTGTATATAATACAATTATATTGCATGTCAGATAATGATATTTTAAACATGTCTTGCTAACATTTATGGAACAACCTTTTAATTGGGGAGATATAATCCCTCAATATTTGAATTGTCACACACAGACTTCTACATTCAGCATGCAAAACACAACAATGGTAACAAGGATTTTTTTAATTTAATTAATTAATTAATTTATTATTAATAAGACCTTTACAAGTTTATTTGCTGTCATTATTGGGGTTATACTGACAAAAGCCAAACATAGTAAAAATCAAGAAATTAATTTATTCATGCCGCAATGCACTCTGGGAGTACGCTTCCTCAGACCACAGATAGAATTAAGTTGACAAAACTTAAACAGTTTAAAACAATTAACTCAAAAGTTTTGAGGTAATAAGTTTCCTCAATTTTTTTGAGTTATTTTAACTTATCCGGGTTTACAGTAAATGCCGTCTAAAAAAAAAAACAAAACAAAAAAAATGGCCTAAGACACGAAACCTCTTGTACATCACTACGTCCGACTGATCCGAGGGCACGCGTGCGTGTTTCCTGTTGTGACATTTGCGTGTTCTGGCTTTAGTTTGTTCGTTTTCTCACACAAACCGCTCGTTTCGTGTCTTAGGCCATCAGTGTGTACTTACGATGGGGGATTGTTTAATTTGGACTTCTCTGTGTATGCTCTTTGAGGTGGTGACCATAGACCTGCATTATGTGAGGCAGGTGATCAGGGGAGGCTTGTCCACACGGACCCCATGCACATCCCTGTGCCCCCCTCCGGACCGAAGGATACGGACTTGATAATAGCGTGTAATTTTCTCACTCAAACCACTGCCGCCTGCTGCTTCTGCTACAGATTGCTTTTAGAGGGGAAATGCAGCCCATAACTCCTGGTCTAGGATCTGTTTTCTTCATAATAATAGAATTATTATTAGCCAAACACAGTTCAAGTGCATATCTGTATTCAAATCGTCAAATGATTCATTTTCCAACATGTTATCACTTCGGTGAGTTATGTAGCCAATCACAGACATGTTTGTTGATTTCTTGAACGCAATGGCCAATCACAGGTCTTCACTGCAAAAAATGCTCTTCTTACATAGTCATTTTTTCTTGTTTCCAGTCCAAATATCTAAACATTCTTAAATCAAGATTAATTTAATGGATAAGTAAAATGACATCATATATTATTTCTTGTTTTCTTGAAAATAAAATCAAAATGAAGAGAGTTTTTGCTTTAAACAAGAAAAATGTTCTGCCAATGGGGTGAGAAAAATAAACTTATTTCTGATTGAAATCTTGTTTCTTACTCCTGTCCCAAACAGAAATAAGATTATTTTTCTCACCCCTTTGGCAGATAATTTTGCTTGTTTTAAGCAAAAACTCACTTCATTTTGATATTTTTCCCCAGAAAACAAGAAATAATATCTTATGTCATTTGACTTATCTAGTAAATTAATCTTGATTTAAGAATGTTTAGATATTTGGACTGGAAACAAGAAAAAATTACTACATAAGAAGAGCATTTTTTGCAGTGTTGAAGTTCGAATCCACTCACCGCTCGAGTCTTTGTGCAGTGTTGAGTTCTGCACATGTGCTAATCCTCTCTAAGTGTGGATATTATGAAAATATGAGATTCATTGTGTCATCAGCTTCACTGATTAATATAACAGAACTGTGTGAGATTGCGTTCAGTGAATGAGTGACAGCTTTTAGTGATTATAAAGGGAGGCCCTTTTGTGCGCTCTAGGTGATATCAAAAAATGAATTTATAGGCCTATAATATATTCAGAATTTGAATAAAACTTTGGTTTTCTGTTCTTGACAAGCGGCCACATACACGTCTCAAGCCAGAGTGCCACTCCTCAGAACAAACTTCAGCTTAATTTCAAGGAATCCTGTTTTTTGGACTGTTTTGAAATTTTAAACACCTTAAATATTGATTTATTGATGAAGTGCACTTCCCCTGCACTTCCCCAAATTTCTCTATCAGACAGCCGGACAGTGTGTCGTGGACATGAGGTCTCTGTTGACACTGTCAGGTAAAAACACAACAGTTAATGCATCATCTGATTCTGTTGATATTTGCTACATTCATCTTGAAGTTTAATTAAAACCACGAAACAGACGAGGCAAATTATTTAATTAGCTTCATTTGTCTGGTAAACATATTGACATTTAATGATGATAAATGTTGAGAAATAAATTTTCATTGCACACATCACAAAAATATTAATTATATTATTTTGGATGATGTTTGTGTAACCCCTCCTGTTCGAACCGCCCCGCTCCAAGCGGGACTCGAACCCGGGTCCGCCGGCATGAGAGTCGGACATTCTAACAAGGAGGCTAAAGGCTGCAACCTCTAGCGTCAGTCTTGAGATCAGAGGAGTGAGGTTTACTCGCACAGCAACTACTAGCTGGCCTCCGTTACATTTGCACTAATGTGATAATTTTGTTACATGGATTTGCATTACACTGACAATTTTTTACAAAGATATTTTGAAAGGTTTATTTTCAAATAGTTGTATTTGTAGCCAAAATATCAGCACAGCCAGGCCTCATTAGGGCTAGGCAGCGCCGAAGCCCCAGGAGTGGGCTCCTGATTGGCTGTGGAGTAGATTGATTGGCCTTCGGGAACACCTGAACTTTTCCTGGTCGGACAATCGCCAAAAACCCACCACGCCCCCCAGTCAATATTGAGCCATGATTCACCCAAAACCAACTGGGTGTGGCCGTGTCATTTCAATGTTAATGAAGCTGCAAATTAATTTATTTAGCTTTCTTAGTCCATATTTAATCAGATTTATCTTTTATCTCACAGTGTTGTTGGCTCTCATAAGAGAAGACAACGGGCAAAAACCAACAGGTAATTACACACATTTTCTTTGTGCACGAGACCAGAGCAGCTGAAATAAGATCAGTGCCTAAAGATGAGCAGATCAGAGAAAATGAAAGATTTATTATATTTATCATATTGTCATTCAGGAATATGGCCATGTGTCTTTTACATGGTTGTTTTAGAAATAAAAACCTACACACTCCATCGATGACAGTAAGAATAACTGTTGCCAAACATATAACATGCTAGAAACATAATCACTGCAATAATGATCCAATCATAGCCTCTTAAGCAGTCACCCACTTTTTTTCAGTGTATTTCACAATAGTAATCAGAGCACCTGACGTGACAGAAGACGTGTCTCATATGTGTCTGTTTTCTTTCTCTCAGTGTCTCTGCTGCCGAAGTTCCCAGATGTGTTTGTTGGAGATGACGTCACTCTGATCTGTAAAGGAGGAGGTGAACCGACAAAATGGTTCATTAATGGAAATCCACAATCACATAATTCTTCAATGCTTCTTACATCAGTGACATCAAAAAACAACGGGGCGTATGAATGTGAGCGGGGCGGATCGAAGAGCGACCCGTATACACTCACTGTCCTGGGTATGAACACGACACTAAACGTTCCCTCACGATCATCTGTTCCTCCTGCTGTTCCTCATGATCTCTCTCTCTCTCAGAGCTGGAGCCTCACGCTCGGCTCTCTCCATCTGGAGGTGGCGCTGTGATGACCAAAGGTGATGGAAGAAACCTTGTGCTGCAGGTGGACGATGATCTGAAGGGCTGGAAGTGTTATGTGTTGCGGGGAGAGAGCAACTTCAGACTAGGAATCAATTCTGATGAGACGAAGAAGAAAGCTGTTATGTTTGCAGAATTGAAAGAGGCAAAAAGAGCCACTTTCTGGTGCAAGAACGGAGAACAACGAAGCAATGCAGTGACGCTGAAAATGACAGGTGATTCTTCCTTTTTCCTGTTGTACATCACCTGTGTAGTCAAAGAGATAACTGAGCCAAAAAGACAAACTCTGACATTAAATATATTGACTTACATGATGGTCCAAAACTGTTTGATTTGCTTTTTACTGTGGAAGAATATTATGAAGCATTTGCAGTCCACTTCTCTATGCAGACTGCTGTCTTTCCTAGAAAAACTTTTCCGACCACAAGATGTCAGCTGGTCCCCATTAGTCTTACTGGCTGTTAAACATGTTAAGCAAGTGAAGTGATGTTAAAGTAGATTTTTTTTTTGGAGTGATTTCTTAAATCTGTGAAGTCTGACTTTTAATCTGTTGGTCTAGAAACACTTCTTCAAAATCAGTTTTTATAGCTCTATACTCCTAATGTATGGCAACTATTGACTCATTTGCATCACAAAGACAAAGTTGATTATTATAGATTCAATTTCCAAAAATTCCTAGATTCATTTTTTCCAGTGCTGACATTTCCTATTGAATTCAATGCATGAGGGACTCTCATTCTTGAGAGCATTTTTGACTGGACAGAAATTTGAATACACCTGTGCAACATCAGTAAATTAATTCAAAGCCATTTTTAATTTGATGGGATCTTTAAATGAAGCATGAGTTTCTTGCAGCAGTGGGTGATGGATGTGCAGTCTGACCTGTGTACGGTCTCTGTGTCTCTCAGAGCTCAGGGTGATGTTGGAGCCTCCGGCCGTTCCAGCACTGATGGGGGAGAGTGTGGCTCTCAGGTGTGCAGTCTGGGGTGGAGGGAAAGTGGAAAAGGCTGAGTTCTATAAGAATCATATGCATCTCCAAACCATAACAGAAGACACATACATCATCCCCAAAGCCACAGAAGATCATACCGGAGTGTACAGCTGCCACGCCACCTACAGGTACAGCCACATCAGTGCAGACGCTGCCAGGCAGGAAGGAGATTCTGATGCCCAGGAGATAAAAGTTATAGGTAAACACTACAATAACTGCCTTACATCACCCCATCATTTATAGAGGGTATGCACGTGACTTCACAGATGGCTGGAGTGACTGTTACGCCCACCGAGTGGCAAAGACAGCGCGGCAGCATTGGTTTTCAGTGTGAATGTCGCGACAAACACAGAAAACACATCTAAAACGGGAAAGAGCTTTGAGATTGACTGCAGGAATAGATTTGACAAGAAATCTGAGGTTTATTTTGCCGAAAGCTACAGAAAAGAGATATGCAGTTATCATGTGTCAATATGTTGAATTTTGGGGGTAAAATCATACCCTTTATATTGTATTGTTATATATTATATTGACAACTCATCAGTTAAATATTTACTATCTTATATTCTGCATAATTGGATGTTTTTAAATAAACACTAAAATAAAACTATTCAAGTTTTAGGGCTGGACGAGTCGATTAATAAGTGATCACCCAGATTTAGACCCATCTATATTGAATTTATATAAAGCATTCACAGGCAAATTTATTTTATGCATTTCCTGTCGTCAAATCAGTCGATATAAATGTCAGGAATCACGATTCCTGGCTGACTGTCAATATTCATGGATCACTGGATCTTTGGGTAGTTGTAAGGAACACTATTGAGTCAAATCTTTAGTTTAAACTGTTAATTGTTTGTTTTACTTGAGTTTTTGCAGTTTAAATCCATTCATGCAGCAGCTCTTCTGACACTCAGTCCGGTTTGGGTGGGGGGCGTGTTCCAGCAGGAAAGTTAACGATTAATTGATGATCAAATTGTTGATAATGCATTTAATCAATAAAACTTTTCGATCATCATTTAAGCAGGGTCATGCTGCTCAACAGCGAAACATGCAGCAGACATAAAGAAAAATTAAACGAGTGCGCCGGAGTTATGTTTGGGACCATTTTACAACTTGCTTATGCATTCGCAGCCTTTTGATTTGTGCAGATGTAAGTTATAGTATTGGGTTTATTTTGAGTAAGCGCATTATATATATATATATATATATATATGAATTCTCTCATATAGGATGCATTTTGTTATGAATGAACGTGGTAGTAACGCATGCTGGTAATCATCTTCATCGCATTCAGCTTAAACAGCAATGCATGATTAATAATGATTATGATTGGGACTGTCATGTTATATAACATTCTAAGTGAGAGCACTATTAAAATAAACATTGTGAATTATTCGGGTTTAGTTGCCGTGTTTCAGTGCGTTGCTCCAGGAAGAGCGCGTCCACAACACGAACGCAAAACACATTCTGAATAACAAGCATCTTAGTTCAAGTTCACTTGTGCATTCGCGTGATTTTGTGCAGATGTAATATGTTTACTTTGTATATCTGATTAATCTCATATAGGAAGCATTTCTTTGAGTTACTGCTCCAGTGTACCGGTGTCCATTCGCTGAAGTGTGCATAGATCAAATAGCAATGGAAAACTAATAATAACAACTATGATTGTGACTGTCATATTACATAACATTAATAAGACCACTATTTTAATACCGGTAAATGGTTGAATTCATTGGGTTCCAGGAAGAGCACATCCATTCATTCTGAATTACACATCTGAGGCGCCCTGGGTGACACGTTGTTATATTTGACTAAATAAGTAATTTATTTGAATGATCAATCACATTGACTCATTTTACAATCCTACTAGCCCTTTATTTAGATTAAAACCCCTTCTCATTAATTTGGTGAGAACAAGGCGTTTTAAGCAGCATTTGCACACTGCAAGCCACTGCTGTAGACGTATTGCAGTATTGTGGCTAACAATTAATCGATTGTTAATTTAAATGACGATCAATAATGGAAATTTTTGTAATTTGACATCCCTCTATACACTATCACTACTAGATTGTACTTGTACTAGAAAGTAACCTATTTTTGGACATGGTACCATGGTATTCCTTAATATATGTAAGAGTACCATGCTCTACTATAATAATAATAATAAATTCATCATTCAAAACATTATAATACATTCAAGCACAAGATTTATAAACAAGTATACACATTATATATGCATAATGATAACAGTTAATAGTAAGATAATAGTTCACTGTTTGCAAAATAAAGTAAGCTATAATAAAAAATTAACTAACCCATCAAATATTTCTTTTATTGTTTTCACTGGCTGCAAAAGCCAGCAAAGTCCGATTAACGAACAAATGACTCAATTCTTTAAATAAATCCATCAGAACGACTTGCACGTTATCGGTTTGAATCAGTAACGAATTACTCACTGAATCCGCGTTTCATTTAAATATTTGTTAAATGCTTTCATCATGATCAGGATACGCATTCCCTGGGAATTTAACACATGACCTTAGCTATCGTTGATAAGGCAATACCAACTGAGTTACTGGAACAACCACTGAATGAAGTCATATTTGTGTGTGTGGTTCAGGTGGGCCTCCTGCTACTACAGTGGATTTAACATCTTCTATGAGACTGCGGTGTTCCTGCAGTCACTGTCCTGAGGACTGCACATCCTACCGCTGGTATCACACACCTGACTCATCTGTGCGCCAAAGACTACCTGATGATAACACACAGGATATCAACCTAAAGGAAGAAGGACAGTACAGCTGCCGGAAGGAATGTGGGAAAGGTTTCTCCCGTTTCAGCAACGTTTACAAAACTGGAGGTGGAGGTGGAGGTACACACACACACACACACACACACACACACACACACACACACACACACACACACACACGTCCATAAGCCAGTTTTCAGTATAATTAAAATTATGTTGTTAATCTTTTAAATTAGTTTTTAGGTTCATATTTATATTTAATTAAATTTTTTGGTAATTTTATAGTATTTTTCTCATTTGTATTAGTTTTAATTTAATTAGTTAGAAATGTTGCTTTGGCATCTTATTGAAATAAAATAACATTTAATTTTTTTAAATTCCAGTTAACATCTATTAAGTTAATGACTTTAATGAGGGACAAGTCTAAATAATTTTGTGGTAATCAACAGCAGAAACGGTTCTCAAAGTGTCTGCAACACCTAAAAGTTTCACGCCAAAACAGATGCACGCGAGCTGCATGAACACTTTCGTTTTCCATGCATAGTCATGTTCACTGTATTGATGTGTAAATGCACTATTCTTTCACTTCTCACTTCACGACTGTGCACTTCTCATTTTTTTTCTAGTATGAAAATGTATCTTCTCTTTTTCTAATAGCACCAGAGACACCGTCTGTAAATGTCTTCATGGTGGCTGGAATTATGTTGGTTGTCGGGGTGTTGATCGTGGTGGCGCTGGTCGTGTTGAAGCGCAGAAGAGGAAGTGGAGAAAGCAGTGTTCAGGCGACTGCACGGGATAAAGACAAAACAACAGGTGGAGACTATGAGCAAATCCAACTCACCGATCAGGCAGTTTACCACACACTAGGTGAGAGTACAGACAAGGACAAGGTTGAGGGGGGTTACGAACCCCTAAAAAAGAGGCAGGAGGAGGCGGTGTACCACACACTAGGAGCTGGAGAAGGTCAAGGTCAGGGCGAAGGTCAAGGTGGGTACGAGGCTCTTAAGAGCGTGAAAGCCGAGGTGTCCTAGATCTTTCTCGTTCAATGAAAAACAAACTGCAGAGTAAAGAGGACAATAACAACGCGCTGACAGACAGGACATGTTACTTTTAATATGAAACAGTCTCGTTTTTTTAAAGTAATGTAAAGAATAAATACCATTTTGTGGCTCTTTAATGTGTGATGACAGGTCGCTGTAGCGCTCATTTAAAGCTGCTCATTAACAGATCATCTCTTCCTTCAAGTTAATCTGTAGTATCAAATAAACATGAATGAACTTCAGAAGGAATGTTGTTTCAACCGGAAAGACAACAGTACACACCGTATTCAAGTTCAAATCCGTTAATCTACGAACTCTCCTGACCAGGGTTCTAAATTAACAACCGCCAAATGCGGGTTCAAATTCATTTTGGCGGGTGTTAAAGGTGCCCTAGAATGAAAAATTTAATTAACCTTGTCACAGTGAAATAACAAGAGTTCAGCACATGGAAATCACATACAGTGAGTTTCAAACACCATTGCCTCCTCATATGTAAATCTTGTTTGTGAAAAACACCACAGAAAAATAGGTGAATCTCAACAAATTAGCAATCGATGGCGCAATCGATGGGGTCATTAAAATGTACGCCCCCAAAATTTGCATTTGCTAGCACATGTTAAATGTCAGGCGGAACTGCAGCCGAATCATCGGGAGTTCTGCAGGGAAACAAGCGTCACGCGAGGACAGCGAACATGGCAGATCATGGACACAAATGTTCTGTTCCAGGCTGTGCAGGGGATGTGAGGACTTTTCATACCCTTCCCACAGATAAAAAATGTCAACAGGCATGGTTGTTATAATCGGATACTGCAACAATTCAGATTTGTTCGTTTGCTCGGCCCATTTCACCACAGACAGTTTTTCTAACCTGGGACAATATCAAGCAGTGACGCTCAGCGTCTAAAACTGAAGAAAGGGGCAATCCCAACTATATTCCTGCAAAAAGTTATTAGTGTTTTCATCCACTTATTGACTATCTAAACAATTTCTGATTAAATTGAAAGTTTCTGAGAGAGACAGCATTGTCTAGATAACGCAAGATGCTAGTACAGTAACAATAGGAAACTCCAAGTACCATACATAACTAGTCACTGCGTACATTGTGACTATATAAACATGCAATATCGTTTTTACGAAAAAAGACAAGCCTAAAATGTAGTTTAAAAAATAAAACCTTGAACAAAAAGCACTTTAGAGCCACTTTAGAGTCAGTTCAGTAATTTCAATCCCCCAATCAGAGCTTTTCTGTGCAAAGGACACATATTCTGGTGTTTTACCTAAACATTTACAATCTGGCAACCATATGCACGCAAGCTCTCTCTCTCTCTCCCACGTGTGGTGATCTGAAAACACCAATAAACAAGTAAACTGCATTTGAGCGATCTCGATTTGAGATGTTCTGCTTAGTGTCATTCAGTCGATCTGTGTTCTGTCAGGAGTCAGGATCATGAGCTGGTTGTGCTGTTTGTGATTGTGTTAGCTAGCTGAACAACTGCACTTGTGTGAGCTGCTGAAATAAGCCAATCAGAGCAGAGCTCATCATTAATATGCTAAAATATTAATATGCTAAAATATTAAAAAGTGCTAAATGATCTCCTCCTGGTTTCTGATTCTGTGTGTCATTCCACGCTCCTTTCACGACTATCTGAAATAGGCATCAGTGGTGCTGCTTTTCAGTGGTTGACCTCGTATCTATCTGATAGACAGCAGTTTGTAAGGATAGGTAAAGATCGATCAAGTACCGTTACTATCACTCATGGTGTACCTCAAGGTTCTGTACTTGGTCCTCTTTTATTTCTCATCCATGTGCTTCCACTGGGTCAGATAATCAGACGACATGATCTTGCCTTTCATAGTTACGGTGATGATATTCAGATTTATTTCACAGTTAAACCAAACTCAGCTTATCCTCTCGCTTCTGTTAACTCTTGCCTTCAAGAACTTAAAACCTGGATGACTGATAACTTCTTGCAGCTTAATACTGATAAAACTGAAATCCTGTTGATTGGCCCTAAATCACAAAATTTGCCCTGTGATGACGTTTTTATTGACATCGATGGTGTCCAGATTACACCTTCAAAAACGGTGCGAAATCTGGGAGTATTGCTTGACTCCACGTTATCTTTCGACTCACATATTGGTCATACAGTAAAGTCATGCTTTTTCCATCAGCGAAATATTGTTCGTATCCGTCGATCCCTCAACTCTAATGATGCTGAAACTGTAATTCACGTTTTTATAACCTCTAGATAAGACTACTGTAACGCCTTATACAGCGGCGTACCAACTAAGGCTATACATCGCCTTCAAATGGTGCAAAACTCTGCTGCTCGAGCGCTAACATTTAATAAAACATCCGTACACATCACTCCCATCCTCAACCAACTTCACTGGCTTCCTGTGGCCAGTCGCATCGAGTTTAAACTGTTAGTTTTAGTCTATAAAGCCAGTCACGGCCCTGCACCAAAATATCTTGCTGAGTTAGACCAACCTTATGTTCCTGCCCGGACCCTCAGATCCAGCAATGAAAACCTGCTTGTCATCCCCAAGTTTAAACGCTCTACTATGGGAGGAAGGGCTTTTAGTGTTATTGGCCCTAAATTATGGAATAAGCTGCCCGCGACTATCCGTAACACACCTACTCTCCAGATTTTTAAATCCAAACTTAAAACTCATCTTTTTTCTCCTTGCAGTAAATAATTATTTTTCTCTCACCGTCTCTGCCTTCTAGTGATCTCACACCTCTTCATGTTATGCTACATGACTAGCTACTGTTAATTGTTCCTTGATTCTATAACTTCTTGTTTTTGTTAGTTATTTGTTGTACACCTGCTTGTTTATTTGCTATAATGAACAGGCTGCTTTTCTGATTGTAATTGATTGTACTCCACTGTGAAGCGACCTTGGGTTCTTGAAAGGCGCTATATATAAAATAAACATATTATCATTATTATTATTATAATTTTTTTAATTATTAATATTCATGACCCTTCCAAATAAGGTAAAAACCGAGCATAACATCCTGGGCACAATTTCTAGGGTTGTAAATGGACCTGTAAAACTGTATCTGGACAATGTTTGCCCTTAAATAAGCCACACACACTCTATGTAGATCAGAGAACAATTTAAAATATTGTTTCAAATCATTCTAGGGCACTTTTAAAGTTTATGTGTGGGGCTCAAGAGCATTAACACATTATAAGCAAATGTGCTAAATTCTGAGCTTTTTAATAATTACACTGGTCTAACAATAAATTTATTATATAAGTGATGATATTTCAAGAAATGTCATTCTCAGCCTCATTTAGCTTCATAAATGCATTTGGACCATTTCAGTCTATCAGCTTGTTTATTGTCAGATCTTAATTATAGTCTTAATAATAGATCTTAATAGTTCAAATAATAATTATATGCATGAATGTTGTTTTGTATGTTGTTTGAGAACTGTAAGAACTTAAAAAGCAATGCATTTTATGTCTGTTTAATTGAAAATGTATATTAAAAATGACCACTGATGCGATATATGCAATAATAAACTTGTATTGCAATGCAACTGTAGTTCAGTGTTTCTCCACTAAAGGGCAAACATCAGCAAATGTAAGTTTGTCAACCACAAGAGGTCACTGCAGGATTGATTCGGTTTCAGTCACTGGTCAGACATTTTGATTCTGCCATGTTTGTTCCTGTTCCTTGTCTTTTGTAATTCTGAGTGTTCAAATTCAATTGTGAATAAATTAAGCCATGGTCTGTTTTCTCTGGTGTAACCTGATATGGATTCATTGCTTTTTCTTAACTATATAAGCGACTTGCTGACATCTGATATTTAGTTTGACCATCATTTATGGATTGCAGAAACTGATCTCTTCATAACTCCACTTCTGATGCATTACCACCACAATAACACACCAGAAATGATAAATGTGTCTCCCAAATATAGCTCAAGAACTCCCAGAATACCCCTCTCTGTAAATACACACTCACAACAAATAGTATTTGAATGATCTAATAACCTTGAACTATTTAATATAAATGAATATTGTATGTATAAATAAATATGGAGAAATACATTTACATTACAAATTAGTTTTAGTATGCTGTAGATTGAGGATTTTGAATGTTTGAACAACTGCAGCAATGATAATAATCACAATAAAAAAGTTTAATCGTACAAGTTGCTTTATCACAAGTTTTTTTTTTATACATTCACATTTCACAACATAGAACAAGTACGTAGGAAACAAACCCCAAGAAACAAAAAGAAAGGAAAAGACACAAACCGCAGTGATGTGTTACAAGAATGTCCTTCTACAGAGCGATTTCATCATAAGTGACTATATTATCTTAATTATTCAGAGAGAACCACAGAAATATCATTTCTATGGGATCTGATTGATTTATATTAAGGGAATAGTTCACCCGAAAATGTGAATTGTCATCATATACTGTCAATGATTTACTTTCTTCTATGGAGCACAAAAGTCGGTCATTTGAATAGAAAGAGCCCTAAAGCATCATAACAGCAGGTCATATGACTCTCACACCATATTCAAAGACTTATGGGCCTGGTTTCACAGACAGGGCTTAGATTAAGCCAGGATTAGGCCTTCGTTCAATTAAGACATTTAAGTAGCTTTTATAAACCTGCCTTGGAAAAACACATTACTGGTGTGCATCTTGAGATATTATAGTCTGGGCCTTGTCTGTGAAACCGGGGATGGTGTTTAATGAAAAGTCCCCATTCACTTTCATCATAATTACAATCTTTATTTCCTATATGTATTAGGGGTGTACAAACACATAAAAAATATTAATAAAATCCAATAATAAGATTATTAAAATTATATGTATAGAGCATGGTAGGAATTAATTTACGCTGGTTGAAATAGTTTTTAAATGACAATGATTATTATTGCAAAAAATATATATATACACAAATTAATCAAATTAATATTTTTAGAAAATACTTTTAATTTCCTTATATTTTTATTAATGTAAAATTAAGATTCAGATATTTTGTTGTTGTTGTTAATTTTAATTTTGGGATGAAAACATGACCCAGAAATGTTGTCATGAGATTAACACCCGGCACATATTCTTCCACAGAAGAAATAAAGTCATTTAGGTTTGGGACGACATAATGAGAGTCCGTTAATGATGACAAAACTTTATATTTTTGGGTGAACTTTCTCTTGAATATGCTGATGTGCGAGTAAATAAGAGTATATTGAAAATGTCAAGTGCCATGCTGGAGAGAAAGAGAGGAAGTGATGATAATTTCTGTTAAACTGTGTTATTTCTTTTCCACCTGCAGGGTCATCTCATCTTCTCTACTACCATTTTCTGGTCCCTCTCTCGTCTATATGTCAGCGCTTGGCATCGTTTTTGTCCGACTTAGAACAAAAAAGTAAAGGCTGAATATGATGTTTAATCAAACAAATTAGAAATTAAAGGAATGTTTTTGTTTCAATAAAAGTGCTTTTTTGACAACATTTGTGGGATAATGTCAATTACCACAGAAAATAAAAAAATGTTAGTGCTAATCGTTATCATGCCGCAAACGCTGTTGATTGAGATGGACTTTTATTGAATGCTGAATATTCCTTCAACAGAATAAATGACTACAACTTTAATATGGCTACCGATTAAATACATAAAAAAAATAAAAATTAAAGATCAAAAATGTAATCGTTAAAGAGAATTAGCTATTAAAAACAAAGTGTCAACACTGCTATAAGTTTATCCAAATAGATCATATCACTAGCCTTTAAAAGTGTGTTTGTCTACATGAGACTCGTTGAAAAGGGACCAATACTAAACGCACCTCACAGTATTGGCACATGAGATCAATTGCCTAAATCTTGTTTTTAATTGGAATTATATTTTAGTTGTTCTGAAAAAGTGGATTTGAACATCTATTTCATGTGTGAGTATCGCCATTTACACGCAGTTTCATGATTGTCACAATTTAGGCAGAATGGCAGTAACATCTCATAACAGTAACACTGTCAAAACCTCGATGATCACTTGCTAAAATACATGATCGGACAGTCAAAAGTATGGACACACTTGACGTCCATACGTTCGATTGGTCATGTAGATCCGCCGGTTTTAGGCCCACATGCACTCAAACTGGCACACACACACTCTCACACACACTTCTGCTGAATCTATGTGATATCACTAGAAAGGTTTGATGTTAATTATGATGTTCTTTAGTTTGGGTCAAAACCACTTCCTCCGTCTCAGTCAGTTTCTGCACGGGAGGAATATTCGGTCCTTTTTTTCCACCCACCCGTCCTCTTGATCTCTGAGCCCAGAATCCCTCAAAATCTTTTGGTCAGTCCCCTGTCCTCCTCTCCTCCATACAGGAAGCTATTCGTGCCAACAGGCTGGACGTATTCCTCTGTTTTGTCCCAGTCTGAGACCCAGGTTCCTCCGGCTCCGCCCCCTCCAGTCCCCGCCCCATTGGGGTCACCTGATTGGGTAGTTGCTCCATAGCCGCCCGTTGAGCGGTACAGTTCTTCCGTTTCATCCGCCAGCTCGTCTTCTCCCAATATACCGCATTTCTCCTCACTCATGTTCTCTGGCTCCGCCCACGGCTGCTTCTCTCCCGACGCAAAAATACCTGAAATGCATCAGCAGTGACATCATCACTATGAATCACCCACCACAAAATCCAAAGAAAATGTTTTCTAAATATTTATTTTTAGGACTGCACAAGCATTTTTAATGTCATGATTTTTTTTCAATACTTTTTTATTATTTTTGTTTAATAATTTTTATACCTCCTATAATTTTAAAACAGTATTTTTTTAACTAATCATATATATATATATAATTGTAATTAATTTATATATATAATTAATATAATCATTAAAATTGCATTTGTTAAATTCATACTCATTTAAATAAAATTAAACATGACATTATAATTGTATATAAATAAATAACAGAAAACAATTAAAATAAATGTAATCAAATTAAAAATAATAATATTTTTATTTTAAGAAAATATTTGTATTCATTTTCTAAATGCAAAATTAAGTTAGATTCAGCCTTTTATCCAAAGTGCCACATTACACACCAAAATAAATTTTGAGCAATAACTATAAATATTACATAAGGACAATGTAGAGATGGATGGAAGGAAATGGACAGAAATATTCACCGTAGAAGATAACTCCACCATAATGAACAAGTGAAGCAATGAGAAACACATATTGCCACTCCTCCCGCGTCTACAGAGAGAAATACACAGGACAGAATGCATGTTTATGTGTGTGTAGAGTCTGTATAGAGATATCTATGTATGCATGTGTCACCATAACATTTGAGATAATGTATGTGCAAGTATATATTCAGATAATATGTGCAACCTAACCCTGATGTGAGAGAAATAAAGGAAAGAAGAGAAGGGGCGATGTGCATGAACAAAATGTGATGCTCAGGAACAGAACAGAGAAGAAAACGAGAAAAGGAGCTGTTATAGAATGACAGGAAACCAGAGAGATGAGAAAACGACACATGATCTGTATGAATGTTATAAGGAAAAGCATGAGCTGTAAACACAAACAGGAACAGACTGTGCCAGCACAACAAACTCTCTTTTCCTCTGTGTCTATGGTTTAAGGTCAATACCTTGTTTTTGGTCATGGCACCAACAATCAGAGGACACACCATGCCAGAGAGCGTGCCCACGCCGTTAGAGATGCCCATCAGAATACTGGCGTAGCGAGGAGCGATGTCCAAATGATTCACATTGAAACCTGAAAGTTGGGAAGATTTTTTAATATTTTAGAAAGTGGTCTCCTCTGCTCAGCACGGCTGCATAATGTGAAATATTATAACAATTTAAAATAACAGTTTTCTATTTGAATATGTGTTCAAATGTAATTTATTCCTGTGATCAAAGCTGAATTTCTGCTCAAGAAATATTTATGATTGTTATCAATGTTTAATTTTTTTTGTGGAAACCATTAAGCATCAATTATTTCAGGATGCTTGGAAAGGAAGTTCAAAAGAACAGCATTTATTTGAAATAGATATTATTATTTTTTTACATTATAAATGTCTTTACTGCCACTTTTGATCAATTTAACTCTTCCTTAAATGTCTGTGTTTTTACTGTTATATGGTAGGGGCGCTATAAGACCATTATCCTAATCAAAAGACATGTAAAGAAGAAGCAAAAACAAGTGATAGCATGTGTAATCATATGCATATGTAAAATTACATGATCACCAACATTAAACATCATATAAATCAAAACCGCCTTATGTTACTGAATGAAGTGTCGCCCCAGGACGAGCTACAGGACAGTGAAGCTTTTTTTATGAAACTTACTAAACATTCAAGTTTTGATTAAAAAAGAGAATGCATGAAGCTAGAATAGGACAGGGTTCTTTTGTTTACTAGCAGAGGGTCTGTTCTTTCTTTTGACATATTCTGAATAAATAAGCTTTCCATTGATGTATGGTTTGTTAGGATAGGACTACAACTATGTGAAAATCTGGAATTTGAGGGTGCAAAAAAAGCGAAATATTGAGAAAATTGCCTTTAAAGTTGTCCAAACGAATTCCTTAGCAATGCATATTACTAATAATAGTACGGTAATAGTAATTTACGGTAGGACATTTACAAAATATCTCCATGGAACATGATCTTTACTTAATATCCTAACGATTTTTGGCATTAAATAAAAATCAATTATTTTGACCCATACAATGTATTATTGGCTATTGCCACAAATATACCCATGAGACTTATGACTGATGGTCCAGGGTCACAAATATTCTGGGGCCATGAAACTTTTGTGAAAATGATCAAAAATGCTGGCAGTGGAGGGCAATTTAAAAAAAAGCTGCCAATGTATGCTCTTACCTGAGATGGCAAAACCACTAAATCCGACAGCAAGAACAAGAAATGAGATGGCAACACCCTTAGTGTGAGAGAAACCCACCACCAGAAGAAACGTGGCCTCCAGCCCGAAACCTAAACACACACAGAACATAAGATTGGACTCCAGACTGATCAGTCACATGGCATTTATGTCTCATTTATAGCAGCATCCAGACTGTGCACTTATTCCATTGAAAAGTTAGATGGATAATTGGCTTTACCTCCACAGTTCATGAGTTTCCTGACGTTTGTGGTGGTCATGAGGTTGTGAGTCCTCAGG
Organism: Gobiocypris rarus; assembly: GCA_023029165.1. NCBI lineage: Eukaryota > Metazoa > Chordata > Actinopteri > Cypriniformes > Gobionidae > Gobiocypris > Gobiocypris rarus. The sequence goes on from CM040924.1 coordinate 3,257,994, forward strand.
TAGTCGGCCAGCTGTCCTCCGATCGGCACAACGATGGTCATCACCAGATGAGGAAGAGCAGAGACGATACCAACCTAAAGACAGAGAGCAGGAAAGTGTTTCAATTATCAACGGTCTCAGACGCTTCTCCTGAAATTCCCTTGCAGTCACTAATCGTCATCCATAAGAGCACAGAGCTTTGAAATGAGTGTAGAGCAGCGCCGATCATTTGATGAGAAATGTTTGAATTCATATAACAACAACAACATTATTATTATTTTTTATCATCATCATCATCATCATCATCATCATCATCATCATCATCATCATCATCATCATCATCATCATCATCATCACTGTATAACCAACACTGACTAATCAAAATATACTTATTTAAATGGTAATAAAAATATCTATTGATGTTATTTTTATATTTATTTTTATATTTATTATTAATAATAGCAACAATGATTAAAATAATAAATATTGTTATTATCATTAAGAACTTTATAATTCACACTGAGCAAAATATCCATTATAACCCACACCAAGCAATAATAATAATAATAATATATAATATTGATAACTATTATTATTATTATTATGTTCATAATAATTTGATATGTATCATCATATTATTATTAATAATAATAATAATAATGATGATGATTAATATTAACAATTATTATAACCCATATTAAGCTAAATTATTATTATTTAATGTTCATAAAAAATGATTATCATATTATTAACTATTAATTTATTATTAATAATAATACTTATAATGTTTATTATTATGAACACTGAATAACCAACACTGACTAATCACAATATAATTATTCAATATTCATAAAGATATTTATTGTTGTTTTCATTTTATTATTATTAAAATTATTATTATATTCAGTGTTCATAATAACAATTAAAATGTATTGTTTTATTATTATGACTATTATGAACATTGAATAACCAACACTGACTAATCAAAATATGAACGATATTCTTCTTATTATCTGAGCGCAGTGTGAGGTATTGTTGAGTTCTCGTCTGTTCGCTCACCTTGCTGATCTCAAACTTAAACACCTCCTCAAAATACGCAGGTTGACTGATGAGCAGCAGGTAAAACGTCCAGCTCCTGCAGAAATTGGCCACGATGATGGCGTAAACGGGCATCGATGTGAAAAAGTGACGCCATGGAGTGTTAAATTTCTGCATGAGAGGTAAAGAGAGGAGAGAGTCGTCCTGGTCCTTACACAGCATTCGTCTCTAGAATCATTATTTAAACATGCACGCGAGTGTGTTCGTACTGTCAGTGGGTTCACGAGTCCAGCTGATTCCCCAATGGCATCTTCGATGTATTTCCTTTCCTCCGGGGTGATGGTCGGATGAGCCGCCGGGCTCTCGTATGACACCAGAATCCAGAACAAATACCAGCAGACCCCAAAGCTACCTACAGCCAGAGAGATGGAGAGGAGGAGAAAACATCAGATGAGCATTGTGTGTGTGTGTGTGTGTGTGTGTGTGTGTGTGTGTGTGTGTGTGTGTGTGTGTGTGTGTGTGTGTGTGTGTGTGTGTGTGTGTGTGTGTGTGTGTGTGTGTGTGTGTGTGTGTGGACTGGTAATCCCTATGGTATGGGGACAAAATGTCCCCACAAAGATGGCAATATCCAAAATCCTTGTCCTTGTGGGGACTTTTTTTGGACCCCATGAGGAAAACATCTTATAAATCACACTAAGTGATGTTTTTTGAAAATGTAAAAATGCAGCATGTCTCCTGTGATGGGTAGGTTTAGGCGCGGTGTGTGTGTGTGTGTGTGTGTGTGTGTGTGTGTGTATGTGTGTGTGTGTGTGTGTGTGTGTGTGTGTGTGTGTGTGTGTGTGTGTGTGTGTGTGTGTGTGTGTGTGTGTGTGTGTGTGTGTCTCACCATATACGTAGAAGACTGAGGGCCAGCCGGAGTACTGAACGAGAATTCCAGCTAATGGCATGGCTATCACAGCACCTGCATATGAGCCTGAGAAACACAACAAATCACACACACTCTATGCAAACTATACATTTATTCATAAAAAAATATTAAATATTAAATTAATATTATATTTAAAAAAGCAACAACAATATGAATGATCATACTAATATTTATTGTTATTTATTTATTTTAATGAACACTGAACAAACACTGCCTAAACAGAATAACAATAATATTATTCCTTCTTATTATTATGAATACTTAATAATCAAATGAGGGGAAAAAGCTATAATCAAAATGATTAAAAGTCACTGATAATTTTCCACAGAGATTAAACTGCTCAGGAAAAAAATAATGACCTCACCACAGAACGCTGTTGTGGCCAATCGGCTTCTTTCAAGCGGCGGGGCCCATTTAGCCCAGATCCCGTGGCATGCTGGGTAAGACACACCCTGAGCAGAAGTGACAATGACAGTAGATGAAGTCATAGGCTATAATCAGAGCACTACTGTGCTTTAGTCACGCAATACCCAGGTGGCCTAGGCTACTATATTGTCAAAAGTCAGTATGTAACACTGTTGGGAGATAATAGGTTATATTTCCAAAAGTTTTGGGACGTCTGCCTTTACATGCACATGAAATTTAATGACATCCCATTCTTAATCCGTAGGGTTTAATATGGAGTTGGCCCACCCTTTGCTGCTCTAACAGCTTCAGCTCTTCTGGGAAGGCTTTCCACAAGGTTTAGGAGTGTGTTTATGGGAATTTTTGACCATTCTTCTAGAAGCGCATTTGTGAGGTCAGGCACTGATGTTGGACGAGAAGGCCTGGCTCGCAGTCTCCGCTCTAATTCATCCCAAACGTGTTCTATCGGGATGAGGTCAGGACTCTGTGCAGGCCAGTCAAGTTCCTCCACACCAAACTCACTCATCCATGTCTTTATGGACCATCCCCAAACTGTTCCCACAAAGTTTGGAGCATGAAATTGTCCAAAATGTCTTGATTTGCTAAAAGCATTAAGAGTTCCTTTCACTGGAACTAAGAGGCCAAGCCCGACCCCTGAAACACAACCCCACCCCATAATCCCCCTCCACTAAACTTTACACTTGGCACAATGCCGTCAGGCAAGTCCTGTTCTCATGGTAACCACCAAACCCAGACTCGTCCATCGGATTGCCAGACAGAGAAGCGTGATTGGTCACTCAGAGAACACGTCTCACTGCTCTAGAGTCCAGTGGCGGCGTGCTTTACCCCACTGCATCCCACGCTTTGCATTGCACTTGGTGATGTAAGGCTTGGATGAGCTGCTCGGCCATGGAAACCCATTCCATGAAGCTCTCTACACACTGTTCTTGAGCTCATCTGAAGGTAACACAAAGATTGGAGGTCCAGAGCTATTGACTCTGCAGAAATTAATGGACTTATTGCACAGGTGTCAACCTATCCCGGCACCACGCTTGAGTTCACTGAGCTCCTGAGAGCGACCCATTCTTTCACAAATGTGTGTAGAAGCGTCTGCATGCCTAGTGCTTGATTTATACACCTGTGGCCATGAAGGGATTGAACACCTGAACTCAGGGATTTGAAGGGATATCCCAATACTTTTGGCAATGTAGTGTATAGTTTTTGTTGTTCTTTTTGTTTACCTCCACAAGCCCCTGTAGTATCCTCACTAAAATCACACAGCCAAAGTGCATCCGTGCTGCTGTGGGAATCATCATATTCAGGATAGACGTGGACACGACTGCAAAGCCAAAAACTCTGAGAAACAGAGAGAGAGAAACTCTCTGCATCAACAGTGTTTGTACTCATTCTGTTTAGTGTGAATTAATGACTGCATGACTGACCTGTTGGCGGCAAATTTCTGACAGATAAAGCCTCCAGGAATCTGAGTGACAATATATCCCCAAAAAAATGATCCATGAATCATTCCTACGGTCTCTGGATCCCAGCTGAACTGAGCTTTCTGAAACACAAAAACTTTCTTAATTTAATATAATGAACAAATTACAATATAGAACTGAAAAAATTATATAAATGCATAAAACAATACAGAAATGCTCCAAGCATGATTGCATTAGTTTAAATTGTAATGTTGCTTTTAGTAACAAAATGCACCAAATAAATGATTGTGCGCTGTATTCAGCAAAAATAAAATGCTAAATAACTACTTTATGCAGTGAGTAAATACTGCACAGTATGCAACACTGTTGGGAAATGAAGTAACACACTGTAATATACTCAACACTCATGAAAAATAAGTCATGTTACATTGTTGCAAATAACAAGCACAACTGGTTTTTCGTTTATCAGCAGTGTTCTTCAACTGCATACAATTAAAAAAATCAATGTGATCTGCATCAAACATGATTAAAAGAATAAAAGGTCATCAGCTACGATTTGATGCCAAACGATTCAAAGATTATGAGCAGAATAAGTCCTAGTTTAATCAGTCCAAGTTAGGTGTCAGCACCACCTATTGGTCAACATTTGTAAAGTGCACTTGTGTTAAAATACAACCTCTCTTTGTGTTTGATGTCTAATTCATTAAAACGATTTTGTCATATCTAAACATCTTTTAATATAATTTAAGCAGTGTAGTTCCAAGGTTATCTGGTCACAAAGATCTGATGAACAACTATGGGTAGTTTGAAAATGTATGACAAAATTGCAGAAAATCTGGTTGGGTGGAAATTTAAAATTAAACTGACTTTGACTTGATGCAAGGAAACAGAATTTTGTTTTAATTGAACAAACATTAGCTATGTTTCCAAGGCACCCACCTATTTTTATGTGCATAAAATATTGCATTAAAAATTGCATACATTTGAAAGTGCACATTAAAAAACATATGTGCTCAATTGAGGCAGATAAAAAAAAATCAGATTAGAAGATGCACATAAACTACAATGGAAACACATTTACAGAATAAATCCCTTGATGTGGAACAAAAAACCCACAAGACTTTGCCTTGACTTTGAGGATGTGATTGGATAACTGGACTAACCAGCTGACCAATCGCATCAAAGCATCTCAACAAGTCCCTTTAAGAAAAGTATATTGGCGGCCATCTATGAAACGCCTTTCATGCACTCATGCAAGTGCAGCTCCTATCTCTTTGAGTGAGGAAACATCAAATTCTCTTACGATTCAATGTCATTTTTGAAATCACCAATGAGATCTGACAACAACTGTCTTGTAAATGTTATTTCTAAACGCTCGAATCATGTTGGTTCGGTGATTCTGAAATGGTCATCAAAATGATTTGGTTCAATTACATCCAACACATGATCGCATTCCCAAATCGCAGCATACGAACGCAAGACATCCGCAACTTTGAATGGAAATATAGTGACACTAAAGGGTTTGAGAACAACACGAAATTTGCAAACTGTTGATGGCGTTGATGGTCGCACATGAAATCAAACTTACCACATTGTATGGCTTTCCTCCTTTATAGATGGTGTGGTTGTTCACCATGCTAACCACGGCCACACCCAGGTTACAGCGGATACCGAACGAGATACAGAATCCCAGGCCTGACAATATAGCGATGATGTACCGTCGCGGCAGGCCGAAACACGTGCAGTCCACCACAGGAAGCTCCTTCTCCTCCTGTAGCTCCGGACGGCCCTCCGCCGATAACTCGATCGTCTCTCCATTCTCCTGACGCTTCTCGAGAACCCTGTCAAACACACACACATTAAACACATTTGGGTCTTTAAACTGTTTCATGCACCACTAAAGCCTCAGAATCAGAACCCACTAATCTTTAGAATCAGCCGCTTGTGGGAGTGGGAAAGAAAACTCTTTAATATCTCAATTCGTTCACCCTAGACAGCAATGAGAGAGCTGGAGGTTCTCCTGAGAAACAAACCTTAATAAAGTCTTACATCAAAGTCATCAAATTCTTCCAAGACACATTCTGAGCTGCTCCACACTCAATTATTATGGTTAAATTTAAAGGAACACTCCACTTTTTTTAAATAGGCTAATTTTCCAACTCCCCTAGAGTTAAACAATTGAATTTTACCGTTTTCGAATCCATTCAGCTGATCTCCGGGTCTGGCGGTAGCACTTTTAACATAGCTAAGCATATTTCTTCTTAGTAAATATCTTCTGAATCGTCTCTCACAAACGTCTCTATGGTTACAAGGCATGCTCCTTGTGCAAAGCAGGATGTCACGTTGGTTATGTTGACGGAAGTGCACCTATGGTACGGCAGCAAAGTTCCTGGATTATTACGCAGGAATGAGGGTATAGTTCCTAGCCATATTGGCCTAGAAAATCACAATTTTTCATATTCCGTCGGTCTTATTACACGATGTAACTACAGAAGAGGCAAGTTTTAAAGAGAAAAATTATGAGCGAGATGCTAACGGTCTAATCAGAATCAATGAATTATGCTAAGCAATGCTAAAAGTGCTATCGGATGGATTCGAAAACTGTAAAATTATCCTATTTTCCAAAAAAAGTGGAGTGTTCCTTTAAGATTTACTGTATGTATTTCAGCAGCACATAACATTTCCATCCATTTGAATTACACAGTTTTACCACAAACTACTACAGTCCTTGACGAAAGTCTTGTCGCTTGTGTACAAATTGACCTGAAGTGCCGCTGAAATATATTTCTTATCAAGATTTTTTTTACAAGAAATGGCTCATTTTAATCCCAACAGCTTTTGTAATAATGTTTCAGTGCAAAATGAAACTGTCAAAACATATTCTAATATTCACAGCTTGGTAAAGCCCATTGAGTCAATTTTTGCAAAGACATAAGTGTTGTCACCTTGTCATATGAGCTTCACCTGTGACTAATAATGGATCAATTAGATCTCAGGTGTGCATAAAAAGAACCCCAGTGCACTAGACCTTCACATCAACTGCAACTAGAGCTCTGCAAACATGCCTAAGATTCACCCTGAGACTAAAGTTTTGATTATCAAGAGGCTGAAGACCAGATCCACAGCTGATGTGGCAGACACCTTCAAAGTGTCTCAGCGTCAAATACAGAGGATTAAAAAAAAAAAGATTTGAAGAGACTGGAGACGTTTATGACAAACCCAGGTCAGGCAGACCCTGCAAGACAACTGCTCGAGAGGACCGTTTGTTGGCTCGAAAATCCAAGGCCAGCCCATTTTCCACTGCAGCAGAGCTCCACGAGTCCTGGTCACCTGAAGTCCCTGTGTCAACCAGAACAGTTTGTCGGATTCTGTCTCGAAATGGCCTCCATGGTCGAATCAGTGCCCAGAAGCCAGCACTAAACAAAAGACAATTGAAAAACCGTGTGGCATTTGCCAAAGCCCACAGCCTGCTAAAGGATGGACGCTGGAAAAGTGGCAGAAGGATTTTTCAGATGAATCTTCTGTTGAATTACACCACAGTCGCCACAAATATTGCAGGAGACCTACTGGAGCCCGCATGGATCCGAGATTCACCCAGAAAACAGTGAAGTTTGGTGGGGGGAAAATCATGGTCTGGGGTTACATCCAGTATGGGGGTGTGAGAGATCTGCAGGGTGGACGGCAACATCAATAGTCTAAAATACCAAGACATCTTATACCTCTTATATTCCCAACCATAAAAGAGGCCAAATTCTGCAGCAGGATGGTGCTCCATCGCATTCTTCCATCTCCACATCAAAGTTCCTCAAGGCGAAGAAGATCAAGATGCTCCAGGATTGGCCAGCCCAGTCACCAGACATGAACATCATTGAGCATATGTGGGGTAGGATGAAAGAGGAAGCATGGAAGACGAAACCAAAGAATATTGATGAACTCTGGGAGGCATGCAAGACTGCTTTCTTTGCTATTCCTGATGACTTCCTGCCAAACCGCATGGATGCAGTCCTTCAAGCTCATGGAAGTCATACAAGATATTACATTTGGATCTCATGGCATCACTACTTAATTTGCTAACATATTTTTGTATTTGCAGTAAATTTGTTCAATTTCTGTATAGGCGACAAAACTTTTGTCTTGCCAAAATTTGACCTTTCTGTCTTGATTAAATGATAAATGTTTTTTCAGTGCATTAAACATCATTTGGGAGGGTTTTAGCTTTTCATTTGAGCTATTTCTAACACCAATTGATGAATTAAAAGTCAGGTTAATAGCAGGTGTTTCTACCAAATAGATAAGCGACACGACTTTTGTCAGGGACTGTAAATGTAATGTGATGCATCTATCAAATGAAAAGAGTATGAAACAGGTCAGATTTCTGTAATAGTGCTAAAAAACTGTTAAATATGCAAGAACCAAGTTCATATTATCAGTCCAATCTAATACATTTTAACGAATTGAATATTGCTTGTTCCACAGCTATACATATTTTAACCATGTTCATATTTTTTAACTGTTTTCACCATGAACACATTTATGCTGATTCTAAGCGATTAAAATAAATGCATTCTGAAAATGTAATAATAAATGATGCAATGATTTTTTTTGGGAGTGCAGAAATCTTACATGTTTCATTTATGTATGACGGACAAATATGCATCACATTAAGTTTATTAGTTTATGTATGATAAACTGTGTAATCCAAATGGATGGAAATATATGCAATTCAAATGCATACGTTTTAAATGGAAGCCTAAATACTTTTGAGTGCACAGTAATAATTAATTTGCATAGCAAGCAATAATTAATTTGTAGCTCTAAACTCTTACGGTATGACAATGTTTATATGCATGTTTTTATTTCTGCTAAGGGATTTTAGGAGAAACATCTGAGTTCAGCTTTTAAATGTGTAAATTATCAGTTAAAGTTTCGGATGTTCTCTGGTCCTCATGAAACGCTTCCCAGTTCACATTCATAATGAACCGATGTGTCACATCTAATCCAGATTAAACACACAATAACATGCTATAAGAGCAGCAGATTCCTTTGACCACAAGCATCACAGAATCACATTAAAAATTCATAAACATATTCTGAAATATTATGTGAGTGGTGTTTGACTTTACAAAACTCCCAGTTTGCATACTTATGCACTATTCTATGACGTTTTGTAGTATAAAAAGCGGGAGTTGTGTGTTCACACTGCAAATTCCAAACAGAAAGAGTGCACTTTAAAATACCTGGATGATGCACTTCATTTACTGTAAAAACGAAGTGTTCATGCACTCACACACACAACTGCTAGTGGAGGGGAGGGGCATAAGATTTTGATCTTAAATGACAAAACAACCTCATAAAATCCATACTCTACATACACATTTGAGTGTATAGTGTATAGTGTGACATTTGGGACACAACTATGATTTGAGGAATCATTCATGTCTGGAGCACAAACACTGCAGGATGATGCACACGGTAACATCAGTTACTCTAACTATGAGCCGGAGTAATAAGCTTGACTTAAAGACCACAAAATAAATTGTGCTGCAAAATTTCATGTCAGATGCGTCAAAGATCTGGCCTTTGGTACAAGTAGCTTTAAAGTACTGAACGTCCATCTGAATCTCTCGTCACTGTTAAGTACAGACAGCACGATGCACTCTTACCGTCAGGTTACAGCACCACTGCAGCTGATGAAATAATAATGTTCCTCAGAGTCTGAATTATTGATCAAACCTTCTATTTTAGTCTTTTTCTGCCTCTCTTCTCCCTCCCCCATCGTCCATCCGTCCCATTCTTCCCTTCTGTTCTCCTAAATCAGTTCATCCACTTCAATCCATCCCATCTACACTGAAAAACATACTTTGCACTCAGAAATTGCTAATAAATTTCACAAATAATTACAAAGAAACGGCAAGTAACACATTGAACTAAACATGGCATTTTGAAGTATGAAAGTGCTCTCTTGTAAAACAATCTCCAATAACTTCGAAAAATCATTTTTACAGTGTGTTTATAGAGGTATTTTGAGATTTGTGTATATATTTGACTGAGATGAGATGCATTTAAACCATAACAGTTTATGCTTAGTCATTCAGATGCGTAGCAGTACTGATATTTTTTTTTTGATAAAATAAAATATTTAAATAATTTCAGTAAAATAAAAAAAAAATCAATTAAACCTAAATAGCAACAAAAAAAAGCACATCACTAACGCTGCATTCACACGGGGCTTCGGCGTTCAAGCTTGACGGAGGGCGTGGCTGAAGCTTGGCGCTGATGTGGCCAATCACACGTCTGGTCTAGGGCTGCATGAAAGCAATTGGCTAGCGTCTGCTCTAGGGTATTTGCATAGGGCGATTTGTTTGGATGACGCCTGCGTTGGTGCTTGAAAAGTTAAGAAATCTTCAACTTCTGCAGCTTGCAAAGGGAGTGAAGCGATGCAACGCGACGGAACCCACAATTCAGTTCGGCAACGCATGACATCACCCATTTAAAGTAAATGAGAAGCGTTAACGCCGACACCCCGTGTGAATGCAGCGTAATACTAAAAATTTAACTCAAATTAAAATGAACACTGAAAATATAAAAATTTAAATTAAAAATAGTAATTAAAAATGTAAATGCTACTAAAAAGAGGAACTTTGTAGGGATTATATTTAGATTTTTCTCTTATTATTTTTCTTATTAATTTTGGGTGGACAGAAATTCTCAATTCTTACACATTTCAGTATTATTTCCGATTTACCTACCAATAAATGCCACAAATAAATGTTTCTGGTCACTGTATGCATCAGTCAATGCCAGATCCTGTTTAAATCAGTGCTTCCTGTCCAGAATAAGTCATAAACTGAGCCAGACTTTCTGCTGGCGAGACACTTTTATCCTTACACTTATTACGCTTCAGTCCGCTGGAGTAACGCAGGGTTCAATGTTTTACTTAAAGGGATAGTTACCCCAATATTTACTCACCCTCAAGTCATCCTAGGTGTAAATGACTTCCTTCTTTCAGATGAATACAATCAGAGTTATATTAAAAATGTCCTGGCTAATCCAAGCTTTATAATGGCATCCCAAAATTTGATGCCCAAAAAAGTGCATCCATCCATTATAAAAGTGCTCCAGGGGTTAATAAAGGCCTTCTGAAGCGAATCGATGGGTTTGTGTAAGAAAAATATCCATATTTAACATGTTATGAAGTAAAATATCTAGCTTCCGGCGGATCGCCTGTCGTATTCAACTTATGCAGAAAGTGTAACGCCTCTCGTATTTATAAGTATAGGTTTCGCATGTATTTATTAGTCATATACACCTAGGATGGCTTGAGGATTGAGTAAATTATGGGGTAATATTCATTGTTAGGTGAACTATCCCATTAAGGCTCGCACAGCACAAAACACACAACAGTCTCAACCACAATGGTGAAAAGACAAAGCGTAAAAGCCACACATGCCCGGCATCATCAAAAGAGCAGACAGTTACACGCCTCTATCGCAGCTGAGGAGAGTGTTTTGGCCAATATAAAAACCTGTTGATCCCATTTGATCTGATTACAGAGGAATCAATATTCAAGTAAGAGAATTGAGCTTTTAAATGGCCGTTTATACGTAACAACATCCTCATATTGTCCAGGAAGAACTAACAGTTTAATGACACTCCAGTAATAGCAGCCGTGACGTGGACAACCGTGATGACTTGAGGGGCTTTCCAGGCGAGAGAGAGAGAGAGAGAGAGAGAGAGAGGATTTAACTAGCAGCAGGTTAGTTGGGGATCTATTTCAGGACTGGATTAACACGTTAAAGACCGCTCAAAATCCAGAGAAACAGACAGACCCTGTGTGCTACTGACAGTTCAATGCAAGTTGATGTGATCCTTGCAAGTATAAACACGGAGGAAATGAATAACATATTCATCTGCATATATCATCATTTAAATAAGAAGGCGTTTTGCCCTTGGGGGTAAAAAAATAGCAGCGTACTTCACTTCATCAATCTTTAATCACAAGTTTACTGCAATTTTCTCTCATACTGGAGAACCTCCGGCAAGAGACTATAAATGCATCAAACGCCTTCAATATTCCTGTAATTATTCCATTGACATTGAAGAATCGATTATAATATTAAATATTGAATGTCATTAAGTATTAATTGAGCCATTAATACTTAACCAGTGTTAATTACAAAACAATATTTGACAATTTACTGCTGAAACCAAAGTCAAACTTGCTTGTTTCAGAAGTCTTTTCATATTCCGTTCAATATCCATGTCAAAAAATCTTACAATCTAAAATCTGCTATTACAAATGCATTATTTATAGTTCTTTTGCACGACATCATTTTCCAATTTATAACAGGAGCATTGTGAGGGAAGTATATTATTAATTTAATATTCTCAGAATTAGCTGCCAAATAAATAAGGTACAACAGTGAATGTGTCGCAAAATCCTAAAAGTGCAGCTATAATAGCTGAACATAGTTGAAAAATGTTATATATGCTAAATAACACTGTAAAGGGTTTAATAAAAATGCCATAGATACTTTAAAATATGCATTTAAATTCATAATGCATTTAGGTCAAGTATGTCTATACAATTGAACAGTACTCAGATGCTCATCAAATGTGTTTTAAATGATCATTATACCCTTAAAGTAGAATAAAATAAAATAATATAAAAAACAGAAATGTTAGGCAACAAACTGAAATAAGTTAAAGCTAAAGCACAAAAAAAGGACAAAAAAGCACATAATAAAAATAAAATTGTATAATTAAATATCCTCAGATGTTTAGCTACCGCAACAGAAGGTACAAGAGTGAACCCATGCGAACCACACTGTAAAGGATTTAATAAAAACGCCATAGATACTGTAAAATATGCATTTAAAGTCATCCTGCATTAAGGTCAAATATGTCTATACAATTGACCAGTACTCAGATGCTCATCTAATGTTACCAGGGAGTGTTTTAAATGGTCATTATACGCTTAAAGTAGCATAAATACCCTATCAGGTGTATTTTTCAAAATATGGACATCTTTACACGATGCAGAACGGAAGTGGTCACATGACAGGTGAAATGTGACGACACAAACCGGACAAGAGTTGCTATTAATAGAGTCCAGTCGAGTTAATCTGGTCGCGTTAATAAAGTCACACACACACACACACACACACACACACACACACACACACACACACACACACACAAGACAAACAACTACACAAATGATGATCTCTGCAACTTGTGATGACACTGAAACAAGCACCAAAGCACCGAAAGACTGACTTAAATCATGTCTTTATCGTCTATTTAACTATATACTGTGTGTTTGCGGTCATGTACAGCAGCTCACCTGCTCTAATCCCACTGGCTCCATATACACACTTATCTTCTTTTTACAATATGTGTTCTGATAAACAACAAGTGGGCTAAATTGTTTTTTAAATCAGAATTTGACCTCATTCAGCTGTATTTTAACGCTTAAACCATCGAATCAGACATTCCACTGTTAATACGAACACATAAACCGGCGTTAGCATTTCTATAAAAGTTGAATTAAGTTTTTGTATTTGTCTCTTACCGGTTTATCCTTCCAAGTGTCTTCGCCGCTGCTGCTTTAAACCGCTCAGGTCGGACCTCCATCCTCTACAACTCCACCGCGGGACCGACCGGGACTCTGCGCGCTCCTGCTCTCCTGCTCACAAGCACTCACCCACCCCCTTCCACACACACACACACACACACACACTAATACTCTCCCTAACACAGACTCGCGGGCGCGCATGCACCCATACACACACATAAATAAACTTCAGATGTTTAAAGGCCCCCTCACACCAACGACGATAACTATCGGTATAACGATAACGGACCCTTTTTTTCACAAACTGTGATGACGCGTTTTAACGGTCATCAGCATCGTAAATCCTGCAAAGTTTTTTTTATTTTCATTTTTTATTAATGTACATTTATAACACTATACTTTGTATAACATTGCCTTTTCATCAAATTACAAAAAACTGAAGAAAAAAAGTTAACACCGCTGTGAGACTGTGTTTCTAATACAACGCCGAGTGACGGTAAAATTTACATATTTCACTCTTCTGACTACCGTTATCAATATCTCTCTATTTTTTCCCCTCTTTTTGAAAGTTGTGGAGTTTTTCTTTGGAGCTGTTTGAGCAGATTGGAACCCAAAAAAATATATTTTATATAGTCTCTCATTTGCTAGAGATAGAAGTTTACTTAACTATGACGACTTCCGCTTCTAAAAAACCCGTGAAAAGGTTCAATAAGCAATACAGTATCGTGAATGCTAAGATAGTTATGTTGTCTTTCTTGGTGTGAATGGGCTTTTACGATAACGATAAAAATGTGTATTCGTAAAAATCATTTTAAATTTAAAAGAATATTCTACAACCCCAACTTTAATGATATCTACACAGAGGAACAATATCGTTGGGAAAACTTTCAGAACGATTTTTTCCCAAGCCAATAATAGCCAACCAGAATCTTTGTACCTGCAGCTCGCTTATAATAAACAGAACATAATGCGTTGGTGTGGCTGCTAAAATTATCAATATAGTTCTCGTTCTTGGTGTGAAAGGGCCTTAATTCTAGGAGAATAATAAAGTCCACAATGATAAAAACACAAAGGAACAATATTGTTTTTACCGTACAATTCTTTACCGTTTATGAATGATAAAAATACATAGACAGCCAATCAGAATCCACTCTAAGCACAAGCATTTTAAGTGGCAGACAACAAAACAAATACAGTGTTCTGTTTTCTGTCGATGAATGAGCCATAATAAAACACATCATATATTAAAGCGTATTTGGTGTTTCCATGGTTTCTACAAACTTAGTTAAAATAGCTTATTTCTCTGGATTTAAACATTCTTGGAAACATTTGGGATAATGTAAGTACACAAGTCAACAAAACACCGTTCTAGTGGTTTTTGGATATTTTACTCTAAAAATCTTACATATTGTGCCTTTAAATATAATTTCTGGAATGAAACTCCAAAAGGAATATCGGTGGATCCATTCTTGGATAAAAGCCAGGGATAAGACAATGAAACCTGCATTAGTGCATCTAAACAACTTTATTTTGCAAGTTGCATGAATGAAATGCTGTTATAGATTCAGCGATACAGCTGAACTAGTTAAGTGGAGTTGTTGACACGCTGTGGTTGTGTTTTGGGGTTGTAATGATTAATGAACATGGATGGAGGTCTGGTGTCCATGTGTGTCACTGTCCAAGGTGCTGAAATGAGATTAGAGTAAATCTGCAAGAGTGAAGAGCCGGCGTGCTCACACGACTTAAACCCTCCCTGTGTGTGTGTGTGTGTGTGAGTGAGGGAGTGAGTGATCGGGCCCCGATCCCTAACCCTTGCATACACACACACACTAGCTGTCTATTTTTAATCCACAAGGCAAATAAGATGCGAGACACTTAGTGGACACAATATGCCACTACAAACAACAACTCAAGAACCCGAGCCGTGAAAGTGCCAAATAGGGCTTGATGTTTTGTTGGTCCTGGAACAACATTTCCATCAAACATATTTAATCCTAGTCATCAACCAACCCTGAAACAAGATGGATATGAGGAAAATCAAACCACGTTGTCCCTAAAATTTGACTGTCTGATAGGAATGTTGATCCAGTGACATTATTTCTGGTTAAAATATAGTCACTATTGACTATTCCTGAGCAAACAATGATAGTTTGACATTTACTGAGTTATTACAAATACACAAAAACAGCTTTACAAAACTAGAGAACTGGATGAATTGAAGCAAAAGGTCTATATTTTCTCAAATAAATAAATATAACAGCTAGACAAAGATGACCCAATACTTTGTAAAGAAATTAATAGTTTTATTCTAAAAGGACACGTTTAATTAATGATAAATAATCATATACAGACTGCAAAGTGTTTAAAGTTAGTGGATATTTTCATCCACTGATCGTTCATTTATTTCAAAATACATCAAAGTTAATTGTGCAACATATATTAAATATTATCCTTCATTAAAAAATGCTGTTAAGAATTGTTTATTTCATGACGCCTAATGCATTAACTCATGTTAACCGAATGAACCTGCGAAGTGTTACCAAAACCGGTCCACTACAAGAGCAGATGAGCTAAAAGGCATCATATGGAATTTATTTATATATTTATTGATTTTGATTTTTAAAATTCCATTCCATTCCAGTTCATGCTATTCAAATAATTAAATCTTTAAAGAATAAAACAGAACTTTACAATCACAAAATATTGAATGAATGTTATATCATATTAATAGAATAGAATAGAGAGAACATCAGTGAGCAATAGAATAGAAAGCAACAGCACAGAAAATAAATGAAGAGATCAGAAAGAAGGGGTGAACAACAGAAGAGAAGATTCTAATCACAAAATTTTTAAGCAATGTTGCATTTTTCATATTAAGAAAACAACAGAATTACAAAAGACAAACAGAGAAGTGAAGAATAGAATAGAATAGAATAGAATAGAATGGAATGCAATGGAACATTGAAATCATTCAGAATCAGCACAATAACTGCAGCCCTGCATTGAAATCTGGAGAGGTTAGTCAAGTTTAAATGTTTGCAGCAGAGATAATAAAAGCCGTATAATGTGTCAGAGGTCACGTCATTTTTGCATACAGCTGTAAAATGAACCCTCTCTCTCTCTCTTTCTCTCTTTCTCTCTCTCTCTCTCTCTCTCTCTCTCACACACACACACACACACACACACACAGCGGATACGTGGCCGGTCTCAGAGGAAGCTCTTCTCCAGATCCTGGGCTGAAATAGTTCTGAGAGGCGGCGGTCTGGATCGAGAGAGCGAGTGAAAGGGAGACGCTCGCTGAGGAGGTGAAAGAGGAGGAGGGAGAGTGATTATTGAAGGAGTGTCAGAGAGAGAGCCGTAACTCCCTACGCCTTTCTCCATCCTCTGATGCATCCATCCCTCCATCACATAACCAGAAAACACAGACGAGGACGAGCTGCTCAGATCCAGAGCGATATCTGACAGAGAACGACACAGATTAGAAACTCGTCATTATGTGTGTGTCTTATTATATATATTAATTATTATGTGCATTATGTATAATCTACCTGGAGCTACTGAAAGAATAGATATGTGTGTGTGTGTGTGTGTGTGTGTGTGTGTGTGTGTGTGTGTGTGTATGTGTATGTGTGTGTGTGTGTGTGTGTGTGTGTGTGTGTGTGGTGTGTGTGTGTGTGTGTGTGTGTGTGTGTGTGTGTGTGTGTGTGTGTGTGTGTGTGTGTGTGTTGTGTGTGTGTGTGTGTGTGTGCGTGCGTGCGTGTGTGTGTGTGTGTGTACCAGATTCATGGAGCTGAGTATGCGAATAAATGTTTTTGTTGTAGAACTGGTTGTAGATGCAGTAAACCACACCCATCAGCGCCAGAGTTCCTAGAGCAGCAGCGATGAACACAGCCAGTTTGTTGTTGTTCATCGTCAAATGAGCGTCTGTCAGTAGAAAACACACACAGTGTTCTTTACCCAACAAAACACCAGACAAGACTACCCAACAAGTCTTAAAATTAAAGACTAGACTAGACTACCCAACAAGTCTTAAAAATAAAGACTAGACTAGACTACCCAACAAGTCATAACATTAAAGACTAGACTACCCAACCAGTCTTAAAATTAAAAACTAGACTAGACTACCCAACAAGTCTTAAAAATAAAGACTAGACTAGACTACCCAACAAGTCTTAAAATTAAAGACTAGACTAGACTACCCAACAAGTCTTAAAATTAAAGACTAGACTAGACTACCCAACAAGTCATAACATTAAAGACTAGACTACCCAACCAGTCTTAAAATTAAAAACTAGACTAGACTACCCAACAATTCTTAAAATTAAAGACTAGACTAGACTACCCAACAAGTCTTAAAATTAAAGACTAGACTAGACTACCCAACAAGTCTTAAAATTAAAGACTAGACTAGACTACCCAACCAGTCTTAAAATTAAAAACTAGACTAGACTACCCAACCAGTCTTAAAATTAAAAACTAGACTAGACTACCCAACAAGTCTTAAAATTAAAGACTAGACTAGACTACCCAACAAGTCTTAAAATTAAAGACTAGACTACCCAACAAGTCTTAAAATTAAAAACTAGACTAGACTACCCAACAAGTCTTAAAATTAAAAACTAGACTAGACTACCCAACAAGTCTTAAAATTAAAGACTAGACTAGACTACCCAACCAGTCTTAAAATTAAAAACTAGACTAGACTACCCAACAAGTCTTAAAATTAAAAACTAGACTAGACTACCCAACAAGTCTTAAAATTAAAGACTAGACTAGACTACCCAACAAGTCTTAAAATTAAAGACTAGACTAGACTACCCAACAAGTCTTAAAATTAAAGACTAGACTAGACTACCCAACAAGTCTTAAAATTAAAGACTAGACTACCCAACAAGTCTTAAAATTAAAGACTAGACTAGACTACCCAACAAGTCTTAAAATTAAAGACTAGACTAGACTACCCAACAAGTCTTAAAATTAAAAACTAGACTAGACTACCCAACCAGTCTTAAAATTAAAAACTAGACTAGACTACCCAACAAGTCTTAAAAATAAAGACTAGACTAGACTACCCAACAAGTCTTAAAAATAAAGACTAGACTAGACTACCCAACAAGTCTTAAAATTAAAGACTAGACTAGACTACCCAACAAGTCTTAACATTAAAGACAAGACTAGACTACCCAACAAGTCTTCAAATTAAAGACTAGACTAGACTACCCAACAAGTCTTAAAATTAAAGACTAGACTAGACTACCCAACAAGTCTTCAAATTAAAGACTAGACTAGACTACCCAACCAGTCTTAAAATTAAAGACTAGACTAGACTACCCAACAAGTCTTAAAATTAAAGACTAGACTAGACTACCCAACAAGTCTTAAAATTAAAGACTAGACTAGACTACCCAACAAGTCTTCAAATTAAAGACTAGACTAGACTACCCAACCAGTCTTAAAATTAAAGACTAGACTAGACTACCCAACAAGTCTTAAAATTAAAGACTAGACTACCCAACAAGTCTTAAAATTAAAGACTAGACTAGACTACCCAACAAGTCTTAAAAATAAAGACTAGACTACCCAACAAGTCTTAAAAATAAAGACTAGACTAGACTACCCAACAAGTCTTAAAATTAAAGACTAGACTAGACTACCCAACAAGTCTTAACATTAAAGACAAGACTAGACTACCCAACAAGTCTTCAAATTAAAGACTAGACTAGACTACCCAACAAGTCTTAAAATTAAAGACTAGACTAGACTACCCAACAAGTCTTCAAATTAAAGACTAGACTAGACTACCCAACCAGTCTTAAAATTAAAGACTAGACTAGACTACCCAACAAGTCTTAACATTAAAGACAAGACTAGACTACCCAACAAGTCTTAAAATTAAAGACTAGACTAGACTACCCAACAAGTCTTAAAATTAAAGACTAGACTAGACTACCCAACAAGTCTTAAAATTAAAGAATAGACTAGACTACCCAACAAGTCTTAACATTAAAGACAAGACTAGACTACCCAACAAGTCTTAAAATTAAAGACTAGACTAGACTACCCAACAAGTCTTAAAATTAAAGACTAGACTAGACTACCCAACAAGTCTTAAAATTAAAGACTAGACTAGACTACCCAACCAGTCTTAAAATTAAAGACTAGACTAGACTACCCAACAAGTCTTAACATTAAAGACAAGACTAGACTACCCAACAAGTCTTAAAATTAAAGACTAGACTACCCAACAAGTCTTAAAAATAAAGACTAGACTAGACTACCCAACAAGTCTTCAAATTAAAGACTAGACTAGACTACCCAACAAGTCTTCAAATTAAATTCTAGACTAGACTAACCAACAAGTTGTAAAAATTCTAAACTAGACTAGAATCGAATAGGATGTAGGTGGTCACAATTAAATCTTTGAGAACAAACACGCATCAGATGATAGTTGTGTGAGTGTGTGTGAGTGTCTTACAGGTTTGTTTCAGTGCGATGTGGTCATACTGATCAGAGGTCAGGTCTGTTTCTTCTGCCGGGTTGGTGTTGATTGGATTCTGACCCAAACA
The DNA here is from genome assembly GCA_023029165.1 of Gobiocypris rarus. NCBI lineage: Eukaryota > Metazoa > Chordata > Actinopteri > Cypriniformes > Gobionidae > Gobiocypris > Gobiocypris rarus. The sequence continues at coordinate 3,277,926 of CM040924.1, forward strand.
CACACTCACACACACCAGCACCAGAGTCCACTTGAGCATTCTGCAAACAGAGAGAGAATCATTATAACAAACAATCAAATAAACGCACTTGATTTATCAACAGTAATTAGTCAGCTCCTGAGACACATGATAATGAAGCACTAATGAGAGAAAAGACTTGAGTGTCCTCTAGTGGCCATGAGCAGAACACCATTCAGTTTTCATCCTCCTCCTCTGGGACTCATTTCATCCTGATGAATTCACATGATTCTCTTCTTTTGATTTCCTTTCCTTTAGTAGATCACATAATAACGGCTTGGAACTGCATATGATTATTTACTACCAGTGCTGTTTTTATTGTTAACTCAAACTTGAAAATCGTTCATTTAAATAAAGCTGAAAAAAAAGATTTGAAATATATATGCACTCAACTCAAATGAAAACTTTGTACAGAATTCATAAAAGTTTTCAGGCTTTTGATTTGTGCTTGAGCACTGAACTAGCCCATCATACGCAGCTGCCTGGGATTGAGAGATGCACATGAGATATACATGCTAAGAAAAGTTTTGCATGTCAAAATACATTTTCTGCATGGCAGGGAACAATTTGCCTCCAAATACAGGAAATTATATTACAATCATAACAAATTGTTAAAAAAACCCTAAAAAAAACACATTTTAAACATTAAACAGTCACTATTTAAATATTCATATCATTAAATTTTAATGGCTACAATTATGCGCATTACTTTTTTGTCATTTATGCTATACTTTCTTGTAATTTCAGTTCAAAACAGACTGAAACATAGACTTAGTTTTAGTTAATTCTCTCCTTGACAGAAGACAACTTGGAAGGTGTGGTGGGGTAAGCTGTGCCAGTTGATAAAGCCTCACTTCTGTGCATTCGTCATCATGATTATTAACTTTGCTAAAACAACAAAGAAATGCTAATTCACAATTATAATTCAGTTTGAAAGGCAATAAAACTAATCTGGATGTGAAAGATCAATATTCTTATATTTTAAAATATTAAACTATCAGCAGTAAATCTGGTTTTAGGATCATGTGCAGATTAAAGCTTTATAATAACTACGAATAATCAAAGCAGTGCATTAAGTGAGCAAGATCCTTTCAGATGTTGATTTAACACTGAACCTCTGGCCTGATGTGCTGAGTCAGAGGTCATGGATGAGCAGAAGAACCTCAGCTGCAGTTTTAATACCTTGATCAACTACTAGACTAATAAATCAAACAAAAGCCAGGCGCAGACCTCAGGTACAGGTGAACACAACATGCTAAAGATTCCTTTTTTCTCTACATACCTTCTGCTGGGTTTCTGATCTCCGTCTTTCTGAACTTTTCTCCTCCAGTGATTCGACTTTCAGCTGTGCTGAGCATCACTTTTGTTTGTGGATCGTCTCTTTCCAGGGTGGAGATTCACACCATGACAACCAAAGTCCCAGGATCATTGAGCTCTGGCACACGCGACGACTGCACAAGACCCATCACAAAAACAGCTCGAGACTAGAGAACTATAGGAGTTATGATCAAACAACATCTGAAATTATATCTTTAAAGATGTGTATATATATATATATATATATATATATATATATATATATATATATATTTGTGCTGGCAAACGATTAATCACATCCATAATAAAATGTTTACATAATATATGTGTGTAGTGTGTATAATTAAGTATATAAATACACACATGCATGTATATATTTAAGAAAAAAATTATATTAATAAAATATTTCTACTTATAATATAAACAGCATATACATGCAAAAATTCTTAAATATATACATGGAGTGTTTTTATATGTAAATAAAATAAAAAGTGTTTATTTATAATTACAAGCCTTTCTATCAAAGTTATCTGACATCTAAATCAGTTCTTGTCATATTTGAATACTTTTTTCTAAACTATAGCGAATTAACTGTGATAATGTGAGAAAATGTTGAAGGTGTCTGAATAAATTTTGGTTTGACCGATATACACACACACTCACACAATATTGCCAAAAGTATTGGGACACCCCTCCAAATCCCAGAGTTCAGGTGTTCAATCCCTTCATGGCCACAGGTGTATAAATCAAGCACTAGTCATGCAGACGCTTCTACACACATTTGTGAAAGAATGGGTCGCTCTCAGGAGCTCAGTGAACTCAAGCGTGGTGCCGGGATAGGTTGACACCTGTGCAATAAGTCCATTCATGACATTTCCTCACTACTAAATATTCCACGCTCAACTGTTAGTGGGATTATTACAAAGTGGAAGCAATTGGGAACAACAGCAACTCAGCCATGAAGTGATAGGCCACGTAAAATCACAGAGCGGGGTCAGCACATGCTGAGGGTCACAGTGCACAGAAGTCAACTTTCTGCAGAGTCAACAGCTCCAGACCTCCAAACTCCTGTGGCCTTCAGATGAGCTCAAGAACAGTGTGTAGAGAGCTTCATGGAATGGGTTTCCATGGCCGAGCAGCTCATCCAAGCCTTACATCACCAAGTGCAATGCAAAGCGTGGGATGCAGTGGGGTAAAGCACGCCGCCACTGGACTCTAGAGCAGTGAGACGTGTTCTCTGGAGTGACCAATCACGCTTCTCTGTCTGACCATCCCATGGACGAGTCTGGGTTTGGCGGTTGCCAGGAGAACGGGACTTCCTGACTGCATTGTGCCAAGTGTAAAGTTTAGTGGAGGGGGATTATGGTGTGGGGTTGTGTTTCAGGGGTTGGGCTTGGCCTCTTTAGTTCCAATGAAAGGAATACAATTTTATGCTCCCAAATTTGTGAGAACAGTTTGGGGATGACCCCTTCCTGTTCCAACATGACTGCGCTCCAGTGCACAAAGCGTCGCTCCATAAAGACATGGATGAGTGAGTTTGGTGTGGAGGAACTTGACTGGCCTGCACAGAGTCCTGAGCTCATCCCGATAGAACACCTTTGGGATGAATTAGAGCGGAGACTGCGAGCCAGGCCTTCTCGTCCAACATCAGTGCCTGACCTCACAAATGCGCTTCTAGAAGAATGGTCAAAAATTCCCATAAACACACTCCTAAACCTTGTGGAAAGCCTTCCCAGAAGAGCTGAAGCTGTTAGAGCAGCAAAGGGTGGGCCGACTCCATATTAAACCCTACGGATTAAGAATGGGATGCCATTAAAGTTCATGTGCATGTAAAGGCAAAGGCAGGCGTAAGTAAAATAAAAGCTATACAAGAGCTTCCCCTTTACAGAAAAAAGAAACCTCTCACATCAAATCAAATAACCATTTATACAGAAACAAGATCATCATCATGAGGCAAACCAAACATTGTCTGTTTGTCCGCACAGCATGAGCATCAAAAACATTCACACAAATCGAAGCAAAAGAAAATGCTGAAAACATTCTGTAGCGTGGGACTTTTACATCAAAAAGATTACTCTTTAAAAAACAGTTCTCTCAAGTATCCTACACAAGGAATACAGTTAAATTATCATTTAATCATTTTTATAACTGACCAGAACAAACAAATTTCAAACAAACAGTGTTCAAGCTACTGAACAAACACAGAAGACCCATCAAACCCCTGTGAGAGGCAAAGAGAACATCACTTCACAATGACTATAAGCCATAAAATGTCTGGCCTGCGGGTCAGATGGTCGCTTTCAGAAACACACGTCAGAGGGGCATAAAAACATCTTACAGATAAAAATCATCTCTGTACAATATAAAAATGCAAAATTGTTCAGAAAATTCTGTTGCATGAAAATACTTCATCATAAACCAGAATTGCATGTGTGTCACATTCACAAATGCATTTTTAAAAACCATTTTTAATGATCTTTATGGCTGTAGTTTGCGCTAAAAAAGAGCCTAGAATGTTACACAATACACATACAAAAACGAATTTAAATAAATAAAGATCGACTAGTACCCTCACATTGATATGACTGTCAGATTTTGCATAAACAATTAAGTCTAGTTAAGACCATAAGATGAAATATGATCCAGACATTTCTTAAAAGTGTTGTTTGTGAGATTCACCCAAAACTGAGAGTGTAGTTTTACATTTGAGCTCATCTTCTGAGAAATGTGGCTGCATCCAAAACCACACACTTCCCTACTATATAGTAAGTGAAAAACAGTATGTGACAAAAGTAGTGCACTTTACTATCCCATGAGGCCACGGGAGAAGATTTGTGAACAGCAGTGAAGCGACGCAACGGACGCTGGTAGGTCACGTGATAAAGACACACGGAGAATGTAGTACGTCCAGATTACATTCACACTACACACACTCTTACTATATAGAAATGCACTCTTTTAGCAGTCGTGAAGTAATTACTTATTTGAAATGTACATACTCAAGAGAGAATGAGATTTCATTGTTGTTGGTCTGATTCTGAATCAGGTCTTAGTTTTGGGTGAATATTTAGCTCTTGAACACACAGCAGCTTTTTACAATGTTAAATTAGACCCACTTAAATAACGACAGTTAACCCAGAATGCATCAGGGTGGCTCAACGTTAACACTCTGAGGCTCGGTCATTCTTAACCATCATGACCTATGACCCTGGCTATACTCTTTGAGATGTCATTGTGTTTTTGATTCATGACAACAATGTGTTAACACACTCTGGAAAATTTCACAAACTTTGGAATTTTTGGGAATGATTATATTCTTGTTTTGAACAATGTCACATCTGTGACTTAATTCATTCATCAACAGGGACGAAGCACTGCCTGCTCCTTTAGTACCAGAGCTAACAGTGATGGGTCACACCCATCATAAAACACCTAAAAGCCATCAGATCACTAAACCAGCAGGACCATCAGTAACCAAATCATTGGACCGTTAGATTGTTGTTTAACGTTCACCAGTAAACGCATGTACCATTATTATACATCTACTTAAAGCGACAGTTCATTTGACAAAAGAAAACCGTCAAAGTTGTTATTCCCGGGTGCATTTAAACTAAATGTTCACATGTAACATGTGATTTTCACATACAGTAGCTGTTGTATGGCTTCAGAAGACTCTGAATATGATGGACATTATATGCATTTGAAATTGTAATAAAATTGGGAGCAAAATGCACTGTAAATGTGTGTAAATGCACTTGGCGTGAGCGAACCCTTTAAAGTCAGTAATTTTTGTGCCCATCTGTATGTATGTACACATAAAAATGCACAAGAATTTTTTTTTTTTAAATAGTTTGTGAACTCTAATGAAGGCTGTGATGTAGATTCTTCCATCTGCTTTCTCATAACACACTTGATTCGACACTTTCAATGTAGCCGTTTTGCAAACGAGGATCTTGGTTTCTCTCCAGCAAGGGGTATAAAGTGTCGAGAGGGGTCAGGTCCGTTTCTGTAGTGGCACACGGCTCGTATCTCGCCTCGGTGTCTGTGGGCGGCTGGCCGAGCCGGTCGAGGAGGAGGAAATGTAGGTATCCGATAGGAACGGGCAGGAACGCAACAATGATGAGTGTTATCAGGACAGCAAGAGCCCAACCAGGATAAGGGAGAACTTCCTTAGATGCCTGAGAGGAAATTGTGGATAAAGCTGTTATTAACATGGATCAATGTTAACCATGTAAATCCTGACAAATTACTGTTTTAACATTTAGCAATACCTAAAAATGTGTTTGCACATGCATGTGTTTTTTCTTAAGTATCAATTAATACACCAGGCTTTCATGGCTCATATAGTGAGAATACGGAGCTCAAACACAATGAGAAAAACCCTCGATTCAGAGGTTCAAACTGTGTTGCAGATGCTGATATTTATATGGCTAAAAGTAAGATGCAATTCTGATAGCTTGTAAGGTGAATATAATTTTATAACAGCATAGTAGACTACTTACATAAAATGCATAAATATCAGTTGTGACGCTATATTTGCAAATGCACATTTTAATCATGTTAAAGTGCCCCTATTTTGGTTTTTGTAATATTCCCTTTCATGCAGTGTTTGTAAAGTCGAAAGTGCATGATAAATAAAGTTATTGTCTCCCAAAAGAAAGAATTAACTCTGAACCGCCTATACGAGCCGTTTGTGTTTTTAATCCCACGGTTCTACGTCACTAGAAAAGACATTTGCATAATGTTGCACATTCTCAGTCTGCAAACAACTCACCCACAAACACGTCAATTTACAGACGACTGCTTCAACGCGGGATTCGCAAAACACTTGCTCTTGAAAGATGGGTCAGTACCAGTTTATTTGGACCAGCTGCTGCTCAGAATCACAACCTGTAAGCATTATTAATTACAGATGTATATATTTTCTACCGGGTGTTCAAAATACGTTGTTTTGTGTTTTATACTGTGTAAGTTTCCGATTATTACTGTTTTACTGAAATACTACTGCTAATCCACTGTGGGCCAATATTACCTAACACTGCTTCTATTAATGCAGATTGTCTGTCGTTCTCACTACTGTGAGTAAAGATAAAGAATGGAAGATCTTTAATGTTACATCAGTCATTCGTGTTAGTGCTGGGCTAACGCAAGTGCTGTTATTGATAGAAGAATTCCCGCATGTGCACCGCAATAAATTAGAAATATACACATGGGTGTAGGGGTGTAACGATTCACTCGTGTCATGATTCGATATGTTTCTCGATACTTAACTCACGATACGATATGTATCCCGATATTTTAAGCCAAAATAAGTGTTTTTTTTTTACTTTATTATTATTAAAATAATATTTTTATTATTTGTGTATTATTATCATCAGGACCCACAAATATTCCCCCATTGCATTATTATACATTATATTGAGCATTATGTATAGTTGTTGTATGATTCTATGTAATAAGATTATTAATGTAATAATGTCACAAACTCAGTAAACTTAAATTTTTTCCCCTCACGCATTACTCGCGCTTTTATTGAAGGCAGCATTCTCTCACCATGCTCGCTATGTCCCGCCTTTCTCGCTATTAATACAGTATGTACGAATGAACCATCTAAATTGCTTTGAATAATCATACTACTAAAACTAAATATGATCTGGTGATTTAAATAATGTTTGCACTTTCACTTTGAAGATTGCCGTTCCGGCAGCGCGTGCACTTCTGATGATCAAAGCAATCAATAACAGTTCTGATCGCAAGAAAGTGTGCCAAAACGGCCGCTCTCAAACTGTAAATGTTTAGCTCATCCAAGAATTAAACTCTCTGCATTTATTCCCTCTCGTGTTGTTTTCGCGCGTCATGCAATCATTTGAACGTCCGTGTTTACTACAGAATGCGCATTGGTTTGAATGTCTTCATCATATAAAGACTTAAAGACTTCAGAAGATTTGGATTAGACCACTCGATTAGTTATTTTTTACGATGCCTTTATGACATTTTTTGCATCTTTTATGTTTGAGAGGAATGGACTTTAAAATGGACGAATGGAAATAATTTCATAATTAATTTCATAAAGAATATCTTCATTTGTGTTTGGAAGTTAAACGAAAAACGACATGATGTGAGTAGCTACATGATGACATTTGTTCATTTGTGTTTTAAGGTGAATTATTCCTTATAAATAAGCCTACTACAGCAAGCTGAGCCTTGGAAAAACAACAACTATATATCACAAATCAAAACGTTGCCACCCACGATACATATCGTCACATTTTTATATATCGTTATATATCGATATATCGTTACACCCCTACATGGTTGTGTTGATGGACGACTTGACATCCTGCTCAAGTCGTCCTTGCGCTGGAGGTTTGGTTTCAATAATTAGCTCTTCCAATGTTTCATCTTCAGACTCACGCTCGGATTGATGGTATAAATCGACGTCCTCGTTACTGTCTTTACAGTGTGTGTATTCGCTGAACTTCAGGAAGCGAAGCTGAAATGTATGGTAATGGATGCTTTGTAAGCGGTGGACCAAATCACAAAAGACTGGGCCGTCTGGCCAATCAGAGCAGAGCAGGCTTTCGAAAAGGAGGGATTCAGAGAGACCAAATGAGGTGATGTGCAATATATATCATGAGAAAACGACTGTTTTTTGGACTTTGATACATGTAAACCAGTTATAGGAGTATAATAGGGGCACTTTAATCATTTAGAGGCCTTAGAATTGAGCATATTACATTTAATAAAATAGCTTTATATGGTTAAAGATTAAAGTAATGGTTTACTTATGATTTGACCTTTTCTCTATTCCAGGCGGTGTATGTAGGGCGTTCCAGGATCATCTTTAGCAGACTGGCACCCAAGAGCCCGAGCATGGCAATTGGACAGACATACTTCCACAGGTACTTGTACACCACAGGGACCGGACGGTTCAACATCTGTTTCAGGTCCTCCAAAAACCTGCATTAAAAATAAAAAACACATCTCGTTTATGCATTCAACCACATAACAAAACTCTTCTACTCGAGCACTGGAAGTCTGCGATACCTGTCCGCTCCATAAACCCAGGCCACGCTGATGGTCTGAAAGATGACAACGATGATGAGCGGAAGTGTGGCGGAGTAATCGTCGAACATCGCCACAAAGTAGTTTCCACAGCGCTGAGTGAACATTAGACCAATCAGGAAGCCCATCAAACAGCTGCATGCTGACAGAGAGAAAACACAAAATATAGATTAAACAGACCAATCATATTCAAACTACAATACAAAAATGCAAACCAATCATTAAATATAAACAGAAGAAGAAGAAAAGAAGACGTGGGTAGCGTGTTACCTGTGAAGATGAGTTTGTGATTGCGTAGCGTCTTAAAGGTGTCTGTTAGTGGTGTCAGTATTCCAGCCATAGTGCCGAACATTGTGGACAAACCCAGATTGAGGAGCATGAGGAAGAACAGTGCCGACCAGAACGGACTTCCGGGAAACAACGTCATGGCTTCTGTGAATGCTATGAACGCTAAACCCGTTCCCTCAACACCCTGAGAGAGAGAAAGATGATCTCAAACATCAATAATTCAGTCACTTTAGAAACGAGGACAACTAGAGAAATGGCTTTTTAAGATTTTATTCATTTCCATGACTTTTTTTTTGACCTGGATAAAATATTTTTGATATCCCTACCCTAGCAACCCCCCAAAACATTCCAGCAATGCCCTAGCAACCCACAAAACATTTCAACATTACCATAGCAACCCCAAAAAACATTCCAGCATTACTCTAGCAACCACCAAGAACATTCCACCATTGGCCTAGCAACCCCGAAACATTCCAACAATGCCATAGCAACCCCCCAGAACATTCCAGCAATGCCCTAATAAGCCCCTAAAACATTCCAGCACTGCTGTAACAACCCCCAAAAAATACAGCAACGCTCTAGCAACCCCCCAAAACATTCCAGCAATGCCCTAGCAACCGCCCAAAACATTCCAGTATTACTCTTGCAACCCCCTCAAAAATTCCAGCAATGCTATAGCAACCCCAAAAAAACATTCCAGCAAAGCCCTAGCAACCCCCAAACATTCAAGCAATGCCATAACTCCCAAAACATTCCAGCATTCAAATGTAAATGAAATGCCCTAGCAACCCCTAAAACATTTAAGCATTGCCCTAGCAACTCCCAACATTCCAGCATTGCCCTAGAAACCCCCCAAAACATTCCAGCATTGCCCTAGCAACCCCTTAAAATATTCCAGAATTGTCCTAGCAACCCCCTAAAAATACCAGCATTACTCTAGCAACCCCAAAAACATACCAGCATTACTCTAGCAACCCCCAAACATTCCAGCATTGCCCTAGCAACCCCTTAAAATATTCCAGAATTGTCCTAGCAACCCCCAAAACATACCAGCATTACTCTAGCAACCCCCCAAAACATTCCAGCATTGCCCTAGCAACCCCCCAAAACATTCCAGCATTGCCCTAGCAACCTCCCAAAACATTCCAGCACTGCCCTAGCAACCACCAAGAATATTCAATCAATCTAAAAATCCCTAACATTTTCATAAAAAAAAAAAAAAATGTAGTTCTACATAATGTAAATTTGACGTACCTGTTTCAACTCATCCTCCAGGCTGCAGGCCATGATGTTGTAATTCAGATACTGGCCTGTCTTCCTGTACCAGTTCTCATACTCATTCAGTGAGATGTTCTTCTGAAGCACATCTGAAGCACTGATGAGGAGGTCATGGCGAGAAGACCTGGATATCGCATTCAGATTACTGCAACACACACAACCAATCATCTAAGCATCTTGAAGCTTTAGTAAAATATATTTAAATCATTTATTGTGTAACCTGCAAACTGACCGTTTGACACAGTCCGTGGCGATGGTTTTGGCTCTAAAGCCCAGCACAGCAAACACCACCAGCGACGCTAGCACAGACGTCAGGAAGTTGACCCCAGACACAGTGAACGCGTCTCGATGGCAGTTGTTGTTCCTCGGGTTGTAGGAGGAGTACGCGATCACAGAACCGAAACCCAAACCCAGAGCGAAGAAGACCTGAGTCGCCGCCTGACGCCACACCTGAACGTCAGCCCAGATCTCCAGCTGAGAGACACACACCACAGAAGAAGTTTCTTTAAACTCGCTCAGGGAACGTGATTGTGAACCGCTGCCAAGTTACTCTCAACATGTCACACGATGATAATAATAATAACAACAACAACAAAAGAAGAGCATTTTAAGTAGTGTTTATCATAGTTTCAGTTAACAATTTAAAAATTGTGTGTTAATTAAATATAATATTTAATGAAAATACTGACTTGGCAATTAACTTAAAGAAATAAGTAAATATATAAAGAATATTAAAATGACAAGAGCACAGAAAATTACTAAAACAAAAATGAAAACTGAAAATATACAAAAAGGCAATTCAAAATATTAATATATACTATATTGGTACATAAATAATATTAAAAGCTTTACTGCTTTTTAAATAAATACCAGAACACTGTTAAGAGAAAAACTCTTGGTTTTGGTGCCTGTGGTGTCTAATCAATAATCCTGCCCATATTCTGGAGCTCAACTCAACATGCTGAAGGCAGAAAGCAGTCATGTGTTCATCTACGTACTCTGGGGTAAAACATGAATTTGATGCCCTCAGATGCTCCGTCCAGCGTCACGCCTCTGATCAGGAAACACAGCAGCACCACGTACGGAAACACGGAGGAGAAATACATCACCTGCACATAACCAATACTGATCAATAATCAAATCACAACTCACAAACACAAAGAAACTTTCTTTGCAAGTTCTTCATAGAAATGGTCATTTTGTTGTTTTTAAATTATAATTATTGCTGCATTTTAATCATTTTAAAATAATTATTTTGCATAGAAATAGTAATTTTTTGTTTTTAAATGATATTTTATTTTAAAATACTTATTGCATGTTTTTTAAATCTAACTTTTAAATGATTATTTAGCATAGTACAAACACACACTCAGAGTACCTTGCCGGAAGATTTGATGCCCTTGTACATGGCCAGACCAACGATGACCCAAGCGGCTAGCAAGCATCCAGTGATGATGAGGTTGAACTCTCCCGTTTCATCAATGGAGTCGGTGATGTCCAGAGCCTTACGGTACCAGAAATACGACGTGGGAGAGCTAGCGGCACATTCCTTCACTACGAGTTAAAACAACAAATGCCTCTTTAGTTTTAAAGCTTCACATTTCTGGCATCAGTTCCTCATATCTAATCTCTCAAGTGAGTATCACTCTTATTGTCTTGCATAACACACACACTAATCCTTACCAGTGACGTTCCCTTCTGTTGGACAGTTTTCCCACGGTAGAGGATAATGGAAAGATTTTCCCAAATAAAAGATACTCCAACTGATGATGACATTATAATACAGAGCAACAAAGGAACACACCTGGGAAATAAAAAGAGAAAAAGAAAACCAATGTATTAAAGTGTAAACAACCAATTCAACAGATGATATGATAATTTTGTGCATTTTCTGCTGATGTAACTTTTTTGTTGTTAATTCATCAACCCTTCCAAAATATGTGGTCTTACCCTGATTCACTATGTAAGTGTTAATATTTTAGACCGGTGAGGATGGTTTTCACAGGTGATGGGGTACATGTCTGTACATGTGACCATGCGTGTCTTCAAAGACTATATACAGGAAGAGGGTGCAGTCCAATTACTTATGAATGGGAGAAAGTGCTACGCCCAATAAATGCCTTCTAAATGAAAGAGTCAATTGTTGATTAGTAAAGTCACTGCAGCTGCCTTTAGAAGCTCCGGATGCTATAGAAACAGGAAGTGTTCTGAGACGATGGAGTCAAAATAGTATCATTAATAATTCACGCAAAAAACATCATAATGAAATAAATAAGTAATAGGCTATTTTCTACACTGGTTTTTTGAGGGTCTCTCCTGAACGCTGGGTTTTGATGGGCGTGCCGCACTGGAGACTGGGAAGTAAACGCCCACGGCTTGGATTGGATAAGATTTGCATATTTAATGAGCTTCTGCTCTCGTGTCAGTTCACGTGAGGGATTGTTTTGAAAGCGGACACCGGAATGATTCTCTGACAGGGCTCTCTAAACGTCTCTATCACACAAACACAATGATTTCTCTCTCATCCACCCACGATTGATTTATTTTGTTATTACTTGGGCCGCCCAATCGGTGGATATAAGCACGAACTGCGGGCGCGCACTCTTCAAATCGCAAATCAAGAGAGTGAACAACGCAGATCAAGAAAGGAATGTTTTTTCACTATTAAAAATTATTAGAAAAACGCTATTAGAAATTCACTAGCCTGCCGACGGGCTTCCATTTTGGTAGCCCGTCTGGAAAACACATAGCCCCAGGACATTGGGCTTTGCATGTCCGAGTCTGATCCCGAAACGCAATGAACCAACATTCTCCAGCCTGTGACAGCGTGCTAAGGTATGTTCTGGGCCTGGTGTCAATAAAAGCTTTTATTTGACTAATGAGGAAGTTTTCAGCTCTGAAAATAACAGGATATTATTATATTACCATGACCTTCAATATATAAAAGGCTCAAGGGAAAGCTGATTTCATTCATCACCCCTTTAATCTATTCAATACACATGTACTTTCATGTTCTGTGCTGTATTGTCATATCAAGGTTTTTAATGTCACAGGACAATGTTGGAAAGCATTCATTTTACTTTGCCTGGCAAAAAAGCAGTTATGATGCTTATCAGACCAAGGCATACTGATCATAGAGATCATCCAACTAAGATTACTCAGTAAACTATATTCAATTATTTTACCATCACTTAGTCTCCTGCTCTTCCTCTGTCTGCACCTCTTGTACTATGTGCTGACTGCTTTACATATCAAACCAAAATCTGATATGTTCTGACAGCGAGAGGTCTAGTGATGACTAGATTGAACATATTTCATTTGTTAACTTTTCACCTGATGTATTGCACTTAAATGTATAATTTGGCCATAAACATTTATCTACTTTAAAAGAAAAGACGACTCTGACTGGAACACACAACCAACAGCCCTGACCAGCCATGCAATGACATTATGGTTCCAGTAAAATGCCCCGTGACTGAAGACACAGAAATATATATATATTAGTGTTGTCACGATACCAAAAATATGACTTCGATACGATACCAGACTAAAATACCTCGATACCGATACTAAATCGATACCCCGGTCAAAATACCACCCAGTAAAAGTAATTGAATAATATGACAACAGAACTTATTAATCATAGTCTTATTTAATTTTTTAACTAAAAACTCACTTGGCCAGCATGTTCCTGCCCTGGTTTTTAACAACTTCTTCTAATTGCAATTTTTTTATTTTATCTTTGTTTTTAAAAATAAGCTAAAAATGCAAATTACAAACAATATGACAAAAACTGCTTTATTCTTCAGCCATAGGTCTATTTAACAGTATAGCAAGTCAAGAAATAAATAAAAAAAAACTGCTTACTCTTCACTCAATAAATTAACTATACACTGATTCTTAATGAATATATTAAAATTATTTAGCCAGTCATGGGGTGGTTTTCTTTTTTTCATTGTTGTTTGATTAACATTAATCACACAGAATATTAGATCCGGCTTAACACCGATCCAATCACCTCAACTGTACACGTTCACTAAAGACACCCCGACTGTGTTTATCTGAATACTCACAGGATGTGCATTTTTACATATCTTTGACCATTGAAATCCATAATCCGAAAGAACTGAATCCCGATCGTATGTTGTCTGAAAAGCGTGTGCTCGCGCTTCAGGTCAAAGTCCGGCAGCGCGAGCACATCCCGCGCCGCGCTATATTTTCTCATGCGCGCATGTTTCTGTTGCTTTCTTTGTCATGCGTGTATATTTAACTCCTCTTCTTCCAGTGTTTAGTGAACGTTGGAGAGCTCTGCACACACGTCCTGACTCCTGCTGTCACTCATCAACACAAATAAATACAGCTCTTATTAACGCGCGGTCCTCCTTAAAGTACCGGTACTAATAAAATTCCATATCGTACCGTTTGTAATAGCAGAGTATCGCAATACTTCTCTAGTACCGTATATCGTGCAACACTAATATAATATATATATATATATACTAAATGTTGTGCTCCTTCATACTTGAGATTCATTATTTACTCTCATCATTTCCACGACTAAAATGACACGCAATACAAGCACTATTTAACCGGAGCGAATGAGACGAGTGAGTGAGAGGAGGCGGGTGGGTGTGTGTCACTTCGCAGTCGAAAAGAAGAGAGCAAGAACGCGCAGCTGACGTTATTGCCTGTTCCGCTGGCAACAAAACAGACCAGCCTGGAATAAGAAAAACCTAAGTTTGACCAGCCGGTCACTGGTCGGGTTATACGGCAAATCAGCTGATTCAGATTCCTGGCCGAACAATCAGTGCATCTCTAAAATTCACAATTTCAGTATTATATCTTGAGCAATGTATGTACTAGTGCAATCAACCAATTAAAAAAGCGATTACTCACCACACAGCTGGAGTAGCCAATGCCAACTAGTTTTGGAGAAATGTGTCTCCAGACGCCGATGCTGCCCTGTCTGATGCTCTGACCGGCCGCCAACTCCAGAAAAAACAACGGCACTCCGACCAGCACCATCAACACCACATACAGCAAGATGAACGCTCCTAACAGACATGACCATGGTTCAATCAAAACAACAATTATTAAACATAAGCCTGGGTAGTCTTTGTATCCAATATTGGCATAATCTCCTCCTCACCTCCTCCGTTTTGATGGCAGAGGTACGGGAACCTCCACACATTTCCCAATCCCACACTGAATCCGACCTGAGCGAGGAAATATTCCACCTTACTGTCCCAGCCATCTCTGGCCGCTTCCAACGGGACCTCCTGCTCGACCCCTAACCCCAGCTCAGCCTCGTCCCCCTGGCCGTCCGCAGGTAATGGAGGTTTCTCAGACGTCATCTGAGAGAAAAACACAAACTTGTTTTCCTATTCAAACAAATCACACATAAACCACGGCTTTTGCTTTTGAGGATTTGTCTTTGTTATAAAATATGCTGCTATGAAAATAGATCTTATCTTGCCAGTTCAGTCCAAACAAATAATGGCGTAAAAACAGCATGAGAAGAAGTGTTGATCAGTGAAATTGTGATTACTGGATATAGATTTTAAATTAGTGCAGTCTGCTTATAATATACAATGTGAAGTGTGTTTACAAATATTCATAGCTATTCAGGTTACAGTATTAAGACAATGAAGATTTACAGCCTGGCATCTTTCAAAATACAAATTACAACATACTATTGTATATTAATATAATAATAAATGTACTATTATTATCATAATCAACAACAATTATGAAAAAGAACAGTTTTTATAATAATAATCAAGTGGTTTATGAAAAAACAGAACCGTATGAAATGTAAAATAAAATGGACCTTAATGAGATTAGCACACTTTCAATGCCACAAACAGTCTGGATGTGAAACAATAAACGGAACACACTCTTCAAGGTCTGGGATTTTTTTTAATTCCCTGATATTTACGCGTTTTCAGTCCATGGTAATGCGCATGCGCACGTTTCTAAACCTGACAGCCGGAAACATTGGTTTTAAAGTGGCATTTTAAACAAATTTATTCAATTGAATATATGCATAAATAAGTGCTTCAGTACAAGACTAATCAAAACCAAACACTGTGGAGCCAGTAAAGCAATTTAACCAGTAAAAGATCAGCTAGTGCATTTCATATGATACTAATATGATAATCAATATGCGTCCAAATTACTATGTAAATCAGTACATATTACTATTAATATATATGTACACATACTAAGTATATTAATCTCACCGCTGCTCTTTTTCTCTTCTTTGATTCTTTCGGGTTCCCAACGCAGGCACACGTGTTATAGTGGGGGGGCGCGCTATTGTCACCGGGTCACACGTGCGGCTCAAATCCTCTATAAACGACCACTTCACAACTTCCCCAGGCAAACCGTATTTTAGAAACGATTATTTGACGTTAAAAAAGAAGTTCGTTTTTGCGCGCGTTTTACTCTTGTGGTTGTGGGTTTACGGAACCTCAAGCCACACCCTCCTCCGTGCACGCGCGCGTCCAGACATAGGCCCCGCCCACTCACTCACTCACTGTTGTACGTAAGCGACGCTCAAAGCTTTGTGAACGTGCGTTATTGTTTTAGCCTGAAATATCCGCTCGTTCGTTTTTACGCGTAGCATGTTTAAGTATAAAATTTAAATGTTTAGCTATAAAACTGCATTACATGAGAAGCACTAATGCTGCATTAAATAATTTGCTGTTAGTATTTTTTCGTTTTGCTTTTTAATGCACACAACAAAGTTTACGTTTGTTTGTCCTTGCAAAGCATCGAATCAGTTTACCGACAGTATATCTAGAGTAACCCTCTACCTCTATAATTGTTAATTTATATTATTATTACGGTTTTCAGTATGCTGGACTGCTGATGATGCAATCAAGTCAGAAAATTACACGAGATTGACGTCACCGGCAGGTGGCGCTGTCAACGCGCTTTGGATTTTATTTCACTGTCGGTGACCCAACTGAACGGGACTAAACTTTTCTTATATAATGCAAAGAAGCCATGCCAGGGTTAATAACTGCCTTAAACCATTTAAAATGTTTAAAAGATTAATTTTAAAAAGCAACTTACAGACTGCATATTTTGTCTGAACATTTAAAAAATGCGTTTTGCTGCTTTGGAAATGTCATACGATTTAATAATAAGTGAATCATAAAGATCAACCATTTTTTGTTATGACCTACCTCTCTTATGACTGATAATGCAGATATTCCTCTATGAAAACCTCCTCGTGATCCTCTAAAGATCAGACATAAAACAACAAGGAAATGATCCAAAACTTTCAAAATTCAGCTGAAATGTCAGGACTCATAAAAGTTCAATAAAGCAATAAAAGTGCGTCGGGACGAAACGATCCCTCACATTTGAACCTACAGGTGCTGTTTCAGGTCCGATGAGAAAGTTCATTCCTCTGAGTTTATTTTGCCACGTTGTTGAGTTCCACATTCCAGCTGTCAATCTCGAGTAAGAACCGCCCACCACACCAAAACACAGCCACGCCCACAATTGTGTCCTGAGAACACATGTGAAACAAACTGCAGAGGTGGGCAGATGTGAGCTAACAAACAGACTAAAAGACTCTTTCATTGAGATATATTGTAAGATGCAGTGTTGGGGGAAGTCACCAATGCATTAAGATTTTGCGTTACTTAATTAGTTTTAAGGGAAGTAATGCATTATGTAAATGTTTCTCTCCTGGACTTGGCTTGCTTGTTTGTTTTTAATAATACATTTTTTATATTTTTGGCGAATGTAATGTATTTGGCTGTAAATTTAAATATAATGCATTACTTTACTAGTGACATGACACAAAAGTTATCCGATGATGTAAGTCGTGTTGTTTGTGATGCCCCCAACACTGGTAAGCCAATAATAATGAATATACGTTTAGAAATAAGATCACTCACCTAAGACATTTTTTCCATCTCAGATTACCACCATCTCGACTGTGATATCGGTGAGAGGAATGTCTGGGCGGTTAACAGTAACTCACTATCAAAATACATCTAGTTTTGACAATACTCGTAAGAAAGACAACCGTCCAGGAGTCAGCAGTGTAATGCTGAGGTGAGTAGAAGAGAGACGATTTTATATATTTTTCTGTATTATATTTGTTCAAAGGATATTAGATGCAGAAAACAATCAGTCGTTTTTTGTCTGTGAAATCACACACTCATGTGTGTGTCTCATGCCATTCTCTTTTGCCTATTGGGAACTGCTCATTCAATGGAAATGTCATCATTTACTCATGAAACATGCCTTGCATGCATGGCTGTGAAACATTTTCATGCTGCATGTATATTCACTGGAAGTTATTTAGTCTTTATGCATTTAGTTTGAATATGAACTTTCACAATGGTGAAACATTTTTAGCAGATACAATATTCAAGTTGGGCTTTTAATCACATGAAGCTGTCACTGGAATATTGCACATTGATTCTTGAGAGGCTCGCTTGAACTGTTGATGAACATCCTAATATTAAATATGTGTTCCATGAAAGTCACATGGGTTTGGAATATCATGAGGGTGAGTAAATGATGACAGCATATTCATTTTTGCCTGAACTGTTCCTTAAATGAGTCATAGTTTCTGTCTGTTTATTTTTTTAACTGACTTAATACTTAAAGAGATGCTTATTATTTGCTTATTTAGCTTTTTGTGTTGCATTAATTCCATCTGAATGAAGCTCTCTTTACATCAATGTAAATGTTAAGGTCAGCGCTTACAGTGTCTGTACATTTGAAACGCCTGCAGGCAGTCAGACAGGTCGAGCAGGAGAAGGACAGGGAAGGTGTAAAAATGACACATTCTGAAGCTGTCACTTACACATGAACGTCCACGTCACACATGCACATGTTTGAGTTTCCACAGGTGTGTGACAGTCCGCGGTCTTGATGGGGGTGATATCGCAATACCTGCTTACTGTGAGTATCGTCAAGGGTTGAGCAGTGTTTGCCCGTGCATTATAAACTCTAAAACACACATTTTACCCAGCAAATTGGGTTGTTTATTCAACCCAGCATAGTTGATTCATTTTTTTATTATATAACTAGCTTTTTATTTATTATTATTTTCTACTTCATATGTGAATTAATGTCTATGGATTAACTTAAATCCTCTAAATAAAAAAATAGACACAGCCACAGGCTTGCATGATAATTCCTTTATTTTCAATCATATTTTACAGTATAGCTTATTTTATATCGTTTTAAATATATATTGCCAACATTTAAGCCCGTTTAACAAATATTAGAAGTAAAAATTAAACATTTATAAGTAATTCAAGTGTAATCGAGCAGTCTTTGAAAAAAAGACTTGTCTGACCCAGGATTTGAGTAACACAAAAACTACCCAAACACTGGGTTGTTACGTCTGACCCAGGATCAGGGTAACACAAAAACTACCCAAACACTGGGTTGTCACGTCTGACCCAGGATCAGGGAAACACAAAAACTACCCAAACACTGGGTTGTTACGTCTGACCCAGGATCAGGGTAACACAAAAACTACTCAAACACTGGGTTGTCACGTCTGACCCAGGATCAGGGAAACACAAAAACTACCCAAACACTGGGTTGTCACGTCTGACCCAGGATCAGGGTAACACAAAAACTACCCAAACACTGGGTTGTCACGTCTGACCCAGGATCAGGGAAACACAAAAACTACCCAAACACTGGGTTGTCACGTCTGACCCAGGATCAGGGTAACACAAAAACTGCCAGTCCAAGAATTTAAGGGAACATTAAGGGTTTGTTCAAATCAATCACTATTTTAAATGATGAGAAACAGCAATAGTAACTTGGCAAAGACCACTTAAATAGGCTCTCTTACTACTATGTCCTGTAGCAGTTGCTCTTGTCCAGATTGATAAGACATTGATGAAATGAGAGGAACAGATGGTGAACATGCACTTCAGAGAGTTATGCTGGCTAAAGACATGCAAAATAATCCAATACAAATATGCACAACCTAATAGAAATATACAAGTCGATGCAAGACTTTTTACATTGTTCAAATCTCTTGAAGGTGAGTCAGTAGTTTGAGAGGTTGTTTTTACATGCATTTGGAGTTGATTCTCTCATTTGGGCGTAAGGCCAGTAAGTGCTTTATATTTTTCTAAGGGAAACAGGGTGTATATATAGTTGGTATTTAAAGTCAGCATGAAATAAGAATCGACTCTTTTTGTGTGAAAATTCAATCACAACCTCTTTCACTTAATTTCAACATTTCCTCATTGAATATCCAGTTTCGGTCATAAATGCATCATATTACAGAAGTAAAATAAAAGCCGTTTCATATTGACTTTAAAACACTGTTTGGATTTTTTTGCATAAATGCAAATCAAAATCCAAACAGTGAATGTGCATAATGAAATGTTGAGAGTTCCAGAAAGGTCAATTATCTATAATCAAAGCCAGTAAATGTCTAGAAAAGGT
The DNA here is from genome assembly GCA_023029165.1 of Gobiocypris rarus. Classification (NCBI taxonomy): domain Eukaryota; kingdom Metazoa; phylum Chordata; class Actinopteri; order Cypriniformes; family Gobionidae; genus Gobiocypris; species Gobiocypris rarus. The sequence goes on from CM040924.1 coordinate 3,298,341, forward strand.
GTAGAAAAGGCAGTTGAAGAGGTGATTAATGTGTGCTGCTGATAAGGGTGTGTGCGTTGCCATGTTTTATGTTGATCTTTTTAACAGCCTGATATCATTGATACTGATATTTGCTTTATTTTTACTCCAGCGGCTGGTGCGTTTCTCTCTGGGAGATGAGGGTGTGGAAACCGTTGAAGAGGCTCTTTCACGGATTGAACTTCTTGTTGACTCTTATCGGCTATCCAGTGCCGAGGTGATGCTAGAGGTCCGGACCAACAAAGTCACCCTGAGAGACAGACATAACCAGGTAAGAATATAACACGGAACAGAGCAACTGACCCAGGATCAGGGAAACACAAAAACTACCCAAACACTGGGTTGTTACGCCTGACCCAGGATCAGGGAAACAAAAACTACCCAAACACTGGGTTGTTACGCCTGACCCAGGATCAGGGAAACACAAAACTACCCAAACACTGGGTTGTTACGCCTGACCCAGGATCAGGGAAACACAAAAACTACCCAATCACTGGGTTGTTACGTCTGACCCAGGATCAGGGAAACACAAAAACTACCCAATCACTGGGTTGTTACGTCTGACCCAGGATCAGGAAACACAAAACTACCCAAACACTGGGTTGTTACGCCTGACCCAGGATCAGGGAAACACAAAACTACCCAAACACTTTGTTGTTACGTCCTGACCCAGGATCAGGGAAACACAAAAACTACCCAATACTGGGTTGTTACGCCTGACCCAGGATCAGGGAAACACAAAACTACCCAAACACAGGGTTGTCACATCTGACCCAGGATCTGAGTTACACAAAACTACCCATACACTGGGTTGTCACGTCTGACTTAGGATCTGAGTAACACAAAAACTACCCAAACACTGGGTTGTTACGCCTGACCCAGGATCAGGGAAACACAAAAACTACCCAAACACTGGGTTGTCACATCTGACCCAGGATCAGGGAAACACAAAAACTACCCAAACACTGGGTTGTTACGCCTGACCCAGGATCAGGGAAACACAAAACTACCCAAACACTGGGTTGTTACGCCTGACCCAGGATCAGGGAAACAAAAACTACCCAAACACTTTGTTGTTACGCCTGACCCAGGATCAGGGAAACACAAAACTACCCAATACTGGGTTGTTACGTCTGACCCAGGATCAGGGAAACACAAAAACTACCCAAACACAGGGTTGTCACATCTGACCCAGGATCTGAGTTACACAAAAACTACCCAAACACTGGGTTGTCACGCCTGACTTAGGATCTGAGTAACACAAAAACTACCCAAACACTGGGTTGTTACGCCTGACACAGGATCAGGGAAACACAAAAACTTCCCAATCACTGGGTTGTTACGCCTGACCCAGGATCTGAGTAACACAAAACTACCCAAACACTGGGTTGTCACGCCTGACCCAGGATCAGGGAAACAAAAACTACCCAATCACTGGGTTGTTACGCCTGACCCAGGATCTGAGTAACACAAAAACTACCCAATCACTGGGTTGTTACGTCTGACCCAGGATCAGGGAAACACAAAACTACCCAATCACTGGGTTATCACGCCTGACCCAGGATCTGAGTAACACAAAACTACCCAAACACTGGGTTGTCACGTCTGACCCAGGATCTGAGTAACACAAAACTACCCAATCACTGGGTTATCACGCCTGACCCAGGATCTGAGTAACACAAAACTACCCAAACACTGGGTTGTCACGCCTGACCCAGGATCTGAGTAACACAAAACTACCCAAACACTGGGTTATCACGCCTGACCCAGGATCAGGGAAACACAAAAACTACCCAAACACTGGGTTGTCACGCCTGACCCAGGATCAGGGTAACACAAAACTACCCAAACACTGGGTTGTCAAGTCTGACCCAGGATCAGGGAAACACAAAACTACCCAAACACTGGGTTGTCACGCCTGACCCAGGATCAGGGAAACACAAAACTACCCAATCACTGGGTTGTTACGCCTGACCCAGGATCTGAGTAACACAAAACTACCCAAACACTGGGTTGTTACGCCTGACCCAGGATCTGAGTAACACAAAACTACCCAATCACTGGGTTGTTACGTCTGACCCAGGATCAGGGAAACAAAAACTACCCAATCACTGGGTTGTTACGTCTGACCCAGGATCAGGGAAACACAAAAACTACCCAAACACTGGGTTGTCACGTCTGACCCAGGATCAGGGTAACACAAAAACTACCCAAACACTGGGTTGTCACGCCTGACCCAGGATCTGAGTAACAAAAACTACCCAAACACTGGGTTGTCACATCTGACCCAGGATCAGGGAAACACAAAAACTACCCAAACACTGGGTTGTCACATCTGACCCAGGATCAGGGAAACACAAAAACTACCCAAACACTGGGTTGTCCTGACCCAGGATCAGGGAAACACAAAACTACCCAAACACTGGGTTGTCACATCTGACCCAGGATCAGGGAAACACAAAAACTACCCAAACACTGGGTTGTTACGTCAGAGCAACTGCATGCACTACCATTAAAACTGATGGCAAAAAGCAAGCAAAGAAAGAAACTAGCATGGTCCAAAAGTCTTTAGGGCTTCATTGTGCGTGCATTTATCATATATTATCAACACATAATTGCCTGGTTTCAGATTGCAAGGCTTAGATTTATCCAGATTAGGCCTTAGTTCAATTAGGACATTGATAAACATGCCTTAGAAAAAAAACATAACTGGTGTGCATCTTAAGACAAAACAGTGGCAGTGACATATTTTAAGATTTGACAGTGCCAGTTAAAACATCTCAAACATGCCTTTTAGTCTGGGACTAGGCTTAAGGCTGTGAAACCGGGAGAATATGTATTAACTTGAATGCAATGTGATTCAAGTGCATGAAAGTAAAATGTTCTTGCAAGTCCACTAAAAACCACCAAAACACCAGCTGATTAAAAGACTGCGATTTCAAATGAAGTTAGTGAAGAGAAAAGATCCTGCAGCATTTAAGACACACACGCACACACACACATACACACACACACATATATACACTTGTATATGTGTGAAGCACTGCACATTGAACATCAGTTGCAACTAATAATGAATGTGTTGACTGTTCCATGACTGACCATTGATGAGGAACTGGAGGAGTTTGCCGTGCCGTCTCTTCTCCGCTGTGACTGTGTAAATCCAGCTCTTCTCCTGCTGGTTTGTCAGAGCTGCATCCAGAAGAGGCCGAGCGTGCATTTCTTCAGCTGTGCGTCTGTCAAAGTGAGACAAGATTCATGGCATCAATCAATTCTTGATTCAGGTGATACCGTTGTGTTTCTCCAAGCAGAGCTCCGCCTCTTTAATGACATCACCGTCTACCTGTTTGCACATTTCAGGCGGAGCACATAAGAGATGACATCAAGCGAGTTGTGTCGCATTACACTATAAGAGCAAACAGGTACTGATCTGAACTGTCGGGTGATGTTGTAATTTGCGCAACGTGCTCACTACCCAGATAGAGAGAGAAGAACCTGTTATCGAGCAGATAAACCTGTTTAACCAGTTTCTACATAACTTACGAAGGCGTGACTGAGAGTACAGGGAGGGAGGGAGAGCGTTTCCAAAGGGAAATAAAGATTCATTCGACCTCGGCTGTTCTTTAGGACTAAACACTTACAACCAGGACTGCAGTCAGGTACAGTGCGTTATCTTCATCTGCTCTACGTGCGCTTATCAGCTTCAGAGAATGAGATTGAATCTCTGTGTGTGTGTGTGTGTGTGTGTGTGTGTGTGTGTGTGTGTGTGTGTGTGTGTGTGTGTGAGAGAGAGAGAGAGAGAGAGATTCACAGCGGGAGACATGTTGAACTAACCTCAAGGCATCTCAATGTCAAACTGAATGCCAAACATATTTTCTAGTATTATTTATGAATGAGTGTGTGTGTGTGTGTGTGTGTGTGTGGGTTAACTTAGACTTTGTGCACAGAATTGTCTCTATAAGTGAGCGAAAAGTGAGGGATGTCCTTTATTTTAAAACATGCTGAAGGTTTTCTTATAGGGTGTGGGTTTCTGTTTAATCAATATAATTATCTTCGTATAAAACAATAGAAGACTAAGGCACTCGCTCTACTTAATTTGACTAACTCATTTTCATAGCTTAGTGAATGAGCTCAATTCAAAATATTGTTTTATTAATTTTTTTATTAAGTCTTTACATTACAAAAAGATAATGCCTTTTATTTAGAAGATAAAAAGCTTTTTTTTACCATTGTGTGTGTGTTTGTTTGGGCGTTATTTTTTGTTATATAACTCAAAAGATGTTTGATGTGTTTGTTGGTGACTCATTATCATTGTGTGACAGAAATTAAATCACATTTGGATTAACGCACAGTGACGCACATCAGTAGAGAATGAAATACTGTACATCTTCCACTAGACTACAACGTGCACTTTCATTCTGTATGAAGGGTGTGTTGTCATGTAAATTTGTTTGTTTTAGGTTCTCTCAGTCCAGCATGGATATTTCGGGAATCCCGAGCCCTCCGTACACCCAAGCCCCAAACCCACCCTCATCCAACCCCCCTCCACCCTACCCGGGCATCAGAGGTGTGTGTGAATCAATGTTATCCATACTTTCATTTTAAACAAACACATATTAACACACTTTTTCTCATTTCTAGCTAATGGATTGGCAAACGGTCAACCTGATAAGTCATTCCTTAAGGCTCAGATGGATGTAGTGAGTACATATAAACAAATACACACACACACACACACACACACACACAGGTCAAAAGTTTGGAATAATTAACATTTTTTTATGTTTTTGAAAGCAGTCTCTTCTGCTCACCAAGGCTGCATTTATTCGATTCTCCAGTAAAACAGCAATACTGTGAAATGGGTTAGGCTTTATTTGAAGGTGTCATTATTACAGCGTAGTTATATATTTAAGTACTGAGTAATTTTAACAACATACTTACTATAGGGTTTGGTTGAGCGTTAGTTGCATGTAATTATGCAACATTTACTGTTATTACTATGGTAAGTACATGTAACAAGGACACTAAAATAAAGTGTTGCCGTGAAATGTTTTTTTATGTGAATATATTTTAAAATGTATCATTGTAACACTGAAATCATTCTAATAGGCTGATTTTCTGCTTAAGAAAAAAAAATCAGTATGTTACAGTTGTGTTGCTTAATATTTTGTCAAAACCGTGATACAGTTTTTATTTTAGGATTCTTTGATGAACAGAAAGATCAAAAGAATAGCATTAATTTAAAATAGAATCTTTTGTAACATTATAAATGTCTTTACTGTCAATTGAATTAAAGTATTATCTTTTATTATATATATATATATATATATATATATATATATATATCCACACACATACACATTATATATATATATATATATATATATATATACACTCACACATACACACACACACACACATATACATATATATATACACACAAACACACATATACAGTATACACACACACACACACATATATATATTTACACACACGCACACACACACACACACATACATATATACATATATATATATATATATATACAGTATATACACACACACACACATATATATTTACACACAAACACACATATACAGTATATATACACACACACACACATATATATATTTACACACACACACGCACACACACATACACACACACACACATATATATATTTTTTTACACACAAACACAAATACAGTATATACACACAAACACACATATATACATATACAGTATATACACACACACACAGATATACAGTATACACACACACACACACACATACATACATACATACATACATATATATATATATATATATATATATATACAATTTATTTTTAGAATTAAAATAACATTCACTTTACTGTATAAATCATGTTTGCTTTGAAGACTTTTGCAGGGTGTTTTTGGTCTTTGTATTTAACTAACACAGACATTTTTCAGCCAAAGTATGACTGACTTAGCACGTATTGTTCAGCCAGTGGAGCTTTATAAGACCGTTGACCTCAGACGCTCTAGCCGACCTTCAGTTTGACCATTAGCCTGACCAACAGCGTCACACTGATATCACTGTTTACATTAACAACAGTTTCACAGGTCACCAACAACCAAATCAGAGATCTCTGCATGTCTTTATATTATTGACCGGTCTCTCTCTGTTTCTAGGATGTGCTTAATCATTGTTTTGACGATATCGAAGTGTTCATCGGAAAGCTGCAGCAGTCGGCAGAGGCTCAGATTATCCTCGACCAGAGAAGCAAAAAGAAGAAGAAAAATCAGAAGAAAAGTGCAGATGGTATGAGAAAAAATAAACCGGAATGCTTATCAAAAGAAAGAAACAAGTCCTGTGAACGATCCCCCAAAACACAAGTGAATGGATCAGTCTGTAAAGAGCATACTGTAGTCGCTCTGTGAGTAGAGGCAGTTCTGTTATCAGTGTTCAATGACACACTCCATACCTGCATCAGCTCAAACAAATCTGCATCTGTTCCAAGAACATAATGCACCTGGGAATGATAACAGCGCACATGATCAGTGTTTCAGAGAGTGTGTTGTGTGTTTATAGAGGATCTTCTCACGGCTAAAGCCAAACCGCCTTCTGAGAAAGAGTTTCTGGACGCCTTTCAGAAATTCAAATACATCTTCAGCCTGCTGGTGAGTCATGAATTCATGCCAATATAATAAGTTCAACATGTTTTGTTGTAAATATTAATTTATTATATATTTTAATGATTTTAAAGGATGATTTAATGGATCATTTATAAATTGTATATTTATTTAATATTTATTATTTTGTTATGCATAATAATTTATCATTTAATATATTTAAAAAATAATATATTTAGTTTATGCTTAATTTCCCAGAAAATGTTACTTACATTTCTCCTTTTTATTTTTTTAATTATGTATGTATTATTGATTTCTTATATAAAAGCATAAAATTATAAATAAAATGTAAAATTATATATATATATATATATATATATATATATATATATATATATATATATATATGTATATATATGTATATATATGTATATATATATATGTATATATATATATATATATATATATATATATATATATATATATATATATATATATATGTATATATATATATATATATATATATATATATATATATGTATATATATGTATATATATATATATATATATATGTATATATATATATATATATGTATATATATATATATATATATATATATATATATTTTCAAGAGCTTAATTAATAAAATGTACTAATATAATAATTTACATTATTTATTTTATATTAACTATTTCATATTTACTTTATTAAAATAGTTAATGTAATAATTACCAACATCATATTATATAGTTATTTAGTGCTATTAATATTATAAATATTTATTATTGTTATTAATAATACTATTAATTCATATTATTTTTAAGAGCTTAATTCACTCATAATTTACATTATAGTATTTATTATTTTATTATTAAAATTGCTAATGTAACAACATTATATTATATGGTTATTAATGTTGTTATTAATGTATTATTAATATTAAAATAATAATACATAATTATTATTGTTAATAATAATACTATTCATTTAATTCATAATTCTTAATTTACTAATGTAATAATTTACATTATTATTTAATTTTAACTATTTTATATTAACATTATTAAAATTGTTAATGTTATAATGAACGACATTGTATATATAGTTATTAATATCGCTGTAAATATGTTAAAATAATTACTTAACTATTATTTTTGTTAATTTATATGAAAATGTTTCTCAGTCAGGTTTCCACTGTTTGTTTTACAGGCACGATTAAAATCTGCCATCTCCAATCCGACCTCCGAGGAGCTCGTGCATCACGTCTTCAAACCGCTGGACATGGTAAGGCAGGCTGACTGTGTGCGTGTGCTCTTCTCTTGAGCAAACAGCAGAGCTTTTAAGGCCTTTGTTGCGCTGTATTGTTTCAAGGGCTATTGTGTGGAGAATGGTCGCTGTAAAGTGCACTCACCTTCATCTGTGTGTGTTTGTAGATCGTGAAGGCAACAGGAGGTCCTGGTTTCGCTGCGTCCGTGTCCAGCCCGGCTATGACGCAAGGGGCCGTGTCTCTGCTAAAGAACAGCCTGACGGCACAGGAGAACGACTTATGGATCTCTTTAGGGCCTAACTGGACACAACAGAAGTACATGATGCTGAATTTACATTTGTGGAGCTCTGTCACTTTAACATGAGCACATGCTGATGGCGGGTTCTCTTCGTGTAGGTCTGCTCTGCGGAGCCCCGTGGCGCCGTACACACTCGTGTTTCACGACGGCTGGAAGCCTCCGGGGTCGGACGCCGCTGGCTGGGTCGATCCTGTGGAGTCAGAACACAAACAGGACGCAGAGCTCTCAAAAGTAGAGGTAATGTACTGTCCCACAATGTACAAAAGGTCTCTTCTGCTCAGCATGGCTGTATTTATTTGATCAGAAATACAGTCAAAATCTGAAATATTATTACGATTTTAAAGAACTGTTTTCTATGTGAATGTTTTAAAATGTAATTTATTCCTGTGATCAAAGCTGAATTTATCATCATTACTCCAGCCTTCAGTGTCACATGATCCTTCAGAAATGATTTGGTGCTTTCTGCCTAAAAACTGCCTAATATTTTTGTGGAAATAGCATTTAATTGACATTATTTTGATAAACTTAATGCATCCTTCCTGAACAAAATGATTAAATTAATTAAAAAACAACCCAACTGTTGAATGATAATATACATACTGGATAGGCTTCTTTGATTACAGTCTCTTTTCATTTATTTATAATTCATTTATGCTAACCAAACAGTCAGATGGTAAGAAAACATAATGAACCATGAAGAAAAACAAACCATTGAATGTGATTTCCTCATCCTCATCCGTTATTTTGCTCACATGTTGAATTGTGTCTGTCACACCCAGCTGACATCATCTCACGCTTCGGACCGTCACACTGCTCCTGCTCAGACTACAGACGAACCGTAAGTTTGATTCACACCAACAAACACACAGACACATACATTAATACTCATATCATTAGTCAACAGAATGTAACCAATCATCAGACATGTGACAGGAAAGTGTTGCTCTGTAGACAGTCAATTACATTAGACAAAGACCAATGTAAGGATCAATATTGGCCAGCGATTGTCCACGCAAATAACAAAAGTGAAAGTGTGGTGTGGACTCTGAGGAGCTTCACTTCAGTGCAAATGAAGGCTTCACCGTGAAACAACCCTTCATTCAGTCATTGTCTGCTCTGACTCAGAGTTTCTGTCCTGTTTTATCCCAGTAATGAAAGGTGGTTGTTATTTTGTAATTGTATTTGGTAAAGTTGTACACACGTCTCTGTCTCTGTTCCTCAGGGATGGCGGTGTGAAGGAGCGCTTGTATCGCTGCAGTTATGATTTTGTTGCGCGGAACAACAGTGAGCTGTCTGTGCTTCAAGGAGAGCAGCTAGAGGTCATCAGTGATGTCTGTTGATGCTATAGAAAGACATTTATAATGACTACATACTAACCCAATCCATTCCCTAAAGAAAACAGAATGCTTTCCTCTTTTTTGGAATTACAATAAATGTAAATTTTATATACACATTTAATATATATATATATATATATATATATATATATATATATATATATATACATATACACACACATTTAATATATATATTTCTTTATAGATTCATTTATTTAATTTTATTATAAATATATATTTATTTTATACATTTTTATGCATGACTTGCCAAAGCATAAATCCCAATTATAAACACACACACACACATAGTGCTGTTAAATTGATAAATCGTGATTAATCGATTCTAAAATAAAAGTTTGTGTTTATATAACGTGTGTGTGTGTATAAAATATATATATATATATATATATATATATATATATATATATATATATATATATATATGATTTTATATTATATGTGTGTGTGTGTATATATATATATATATATATATATATATATATACACACACATACACACTATATATATATATATATATATATATATATATATATATATATATATATATATACACACACACACACATATATTATATAAACAAACTTTTCGCGTTTAATCGATTTGACAGCACTTTTATATATATATCACATCCAAGTTTTATAATAATACAAATGATCCCTTATTTTTCTGTCGTCCAGGTGGTCGAGTCATCTAAGCGATGGTGGAAGTGTCGTAATAAGTTTAACGAAGTGGGATTCGTGCCGTTTAACATCCTGGAGCCGGTCACACACATCGACAACCCTGTGATCCATAGAACTCCAAAGGTACAAACTCACACCGGCCAGTTCAAAACATCTCTCTTCTTCTCCTGCTTCTGACATTCATCGTCTCTGTTTCAGCCTCCCGCTGCTCCACCGATATTCAACGGCCTGCCCAGCCCATCCGCCGTGACCTCTGACCCCAGCCCCGCTCGGCCACGCAGCATGATTCACGGATCACTGCCGGAGGATACAGAGAGAGGTATAAACACACTGGTATCATGTGAGCTATGGCTGACCAAACCAAACTGAAGGTCTCACATCTCAAGTTTCGGTAACACTGTATTGTACAGCGTCCCTGTTACACATTTTACATGTAGTTATTATAGTAATAACAGTCAATTATGCATAATTACATGCAACTAACATAAAACTAAACCCTAATCCAAAAAAGCTGATTATTTATTTTAATTGATTTCATGTAATTAAAATGTTTTTTATGGTTTGAGTTTTGATTAACAGCTGAAAATAATAATAGTGCAATAATAATGTGTTATAATAATGATGCTTACGGGCAGCTCTTTCTTCTTGTGCTCGTATTGACTCGCTCGTTCTGTGTCAGCGATGCAGGTGAATGATGAGTTACTGCACCGCTTGACCAGCGGGAAGAATCTGTCTCCTCGACTGACGATTCCTCGCTCGACGGACACGTCCGCACCGCTGGACTTCAACTCACCGCCGGCGGAGGTGGAAAACTGGCTGCGGAAGAAAGGCTTCAGTGAACCGTGAGTCAGGAAACACTTTACCACAGCAATCAGTCAACTATTAATAATCACAGTCTGCTCCAAGAACACCTCACATCACTGACGATGAAAAAAAAAAAACAGATCCCACATTCGTTTAGTATGATTTTAGCCTATATTAATAATAAAAACTCTAGTATTGCATTAGCCTTTTGTTATTTAAGTGAACAAACCGGTCTGAAATTGATCTTTGTGTAACATCCTGCCTGGTAAAATGTGATTTTTCACATGAAAATTGAAGCTGATCCCTGATTAGTCACATTCTATATAATGATCAGTGTTAGGTGTAACGCGTTACAAAGTAACGCGTTACTGTAATAATATTACTTTTTTCAGTAACTGGTAGTGTAAGGCATTACTAGTCTGAAAATGGTAATATTATTACAGTTTTCCTGAGCTAGTTACTTGCGTTACATTTGCCAGTAGCACCTTCATCGCACACAACACAGAGAACAGAAGGGAAGGGAGGAGGGCGTGAATGGAACAGTGATTGGTCTGGGTTTGGCACGAGGTATCATTTACCATCACCGATTGGTCGACAACCGGCAGCCAGCAGCAGAGCGGCACCCCTCAAAGACAGATGGGGAAAATGGAAGCGTAAACAACGGCAAGCTCTTTTTCAGATGAAGGTTCCCAGCAACAGAAAGCTAGTTTCGACGGGTGGAGATTCAGTAATTATTTTGAATATGTTCAACGGAAGGAAAATAACTTGACGGTGAAGTGCACACTCTGCCCGGGACATAGCTGCTCTCCACCGCTTGTAATCAAATGGATTTTTTGCACTAGATGGTTTTTGTTAAACATTGAGGAAGTTAATATATCTTTGGACTTGTTATAAATTGACAATCAAATATATTGATTGTTTGCACCAGAGGTGTTTGTTAAACATTGAGGAAGTTAATACTTGTTTGTTTTTGATTGCACAAGTACAGTTGTTTGTAGTTATGGTAACACTTTACAATAAGGTTGTATTAGTTAATATTAGTTAACGCATTAGTTAACATAAACTAACCATGAACAACACCTCTGTTCATCATTAGTTAATCTTTGTTAACACTAGTTAATAAAAATACAGCTGTTCATGTTAGTTCACAGTGCATTAACTAATGTCAACAAGATTTTATTAATGCATTAGTAAATGTTGAAATTACAAAGATAAATAAATGCTTTATAAGTGTAGTTCATCATTAGTTAATGTTAACTAATGCATTAACTAATACAACCTTATTGTAAAGTGTTACCGTAGTTATTTGTGCTAGACAGTGCCAGTCTGTTGTTGGCGTAATAAAGACCCTAAAGAACACTCCTCCTTTGTATGTTCTCCTCCATCTGATGCATCTCAGGCCATTATAGAGTAATTAAGAAAAAATGTAACTAGTAATATAACTTGTAATATAACTAGTTACTTTCTCCAGGAGTAATAAAGTAAAGTAAGGCATTACTATTTTTGAGAGTAATATGTAATATGTAATATATTACTTTTTGAGTAACTAGCCCCAACACTGATAATGATATAAGTATTAATGCATATATCTGTAAATCTATCTCCTCTATACTAGTTCAGAGGTTCTTCACTCTGGACCTAAAGGTCTACTTTCCTGCAAAGTTTAGCTCCAACCCTGATCTAACACTCCTAAACAAGCTAATCAAGGTTTTCAGGATTATTAGAAAGTTACGAGCAGGTGAGTTTGATCAGGGTTGGAGCTACACTCTTCATGAAAGTGGAGCTCGAGGGCCAGAGATAAGATCACCTGTACAAGTTTAATCCATATTTGTGTCATCACGTTTGTGTTGTTGCTGTGTGTGCAGGACTGTACAGTGTCTGCGGGTTCTGAACGGAGCTCAGCTGTTCTCTCTGAATAAGGAAGAGCTGCGTGCTGTTATTCCTGAGGAGGGCGCTAGAGTCTACAGTCAGCTGACCGTTCAGAGAGCCCAGATAGAGGTACATCAAACACACTTGCATTTACTTCATCTAGGTGTCATACGCTTCTGTTGTTTTAAATGAAGCTACATATAACGATTATGGAGTAAATCAAACTCTACTTCTACATTTAGAATGTTTTTAAATGATACAATTCTTAATTTTTATTTTTTCCAAGTGTGCACTAAACATTCTAAAAGGTCACAACATAAAATCCACTCTCTCCTGTCCAGACATACATCTCCTGATGTACAGAATTATTTTGGTTTATTAAAATGAATATAAGTGGTTTTTATACTGAATTACGTGCCTTTGAATTCAAAACATACCAATAAGTTATAATTGATATTCAAAATCAATGACATTTTTGAAAATCTGTTTGGTGCCACTCCTTTTGTAGAAATTACACATCATATAGCATTAATATTTCTTTGATTTTCTGTTTATTTCAGTCAAGATCATATAGCTGCCGATATACACTGATCAGGCATAACATTATGACCTCTGACAGGTGAAGTGAATAACACTGATGATCTCTTCATCACGGCTCCTGTTAGTGGGTGGGATATATTAGGCAGCAAGTGAACATTTTGTCCTCAAAGTTGATGTGTTAGAAGCAGGAAAAATGGGCAAGCGTAAGGATTTGAGCGAGTTTGACAAGGGCCAAATTGTGATGGCTAGACGACTGGGTCAGAGCATCTCCAAAACTGCAGCTCTTGTGGGGTGTTCCCGGTCTGCAGTGGTCAGGATCTATCAAAAGTGCTCCAAGGAAGGAACAGTGGAGAACCGGCCACAGGGTCATGGGCGGCCCAGGCTCATTGATGCACGTGTGGAGCGAAGGCTGGCCCGTGTGGTCCGATCAAACAGACGAGCTACTGGAGCTCAAATTTCAAGAAGTTAATGCTGGTTCTGATAGAAAGGTGTCAGAATACACAGAGCATCGCAGTTTGTTGTGTATGGGGCGGCATAGCCGCAGACCAGTCAGGGTGCCCATGCTGACCCCTGACCCCGCCGAAAGCACCAACAGTGACATGTGAGCATCAGAACTGGACCACAGAGCAATGATAGGAGGCCAGGTCTGATGAATCACGGGTTCTTTTACATCACGTGGATGGTCTGGTGCGTGGCTTACCTGGTGAACACATGGCACCAGGATGCACTATGGAAATGTTCTGCTGGGAAACCTTGGGTCCTGCCATCCATGTATTTTACACGTACCACCTACCTAAGCAGTGTTGCAGACCATGTGCACCCTTTCATGGAAAAGGTGTTCCCTGGTGGCTGTGGCTCTTTCAGCAGGATAATGCTCCTGCCACAAAGCACAAATGGTTCAGGAATGGTTTGAGGAGCACAACAACGAGTTTGAGGTGTTAACTTGGCCTCCAAATTCCCCAGATCTCAATCCAATCGAGCATCTGTGGGATGTGCTGAACAAACAAGTCTGATCCATGGAGGCCCCACCTAGCAACATACAGGACTTAAAGGATTTGCTGCTAACATCTTGGTGCCAGATACCACAGCACACCTTCAGGGGTCTAGTGGAGAACATGTCTCGATGGGTCAGGGCTGTTTTGGCAGCAAAAGGGGGACCAACACAATATTAATGTTATGCCTGATCAGTGTATACTGCAAAGTAAAGTATTAGCTTATCAGGTAAAGATGCATTAACCACCTGCTTAAACATGGTTCATTACATAGTGGTAAAGTTTCAACCTAATTAAAGACCATCAAACACACTGTCTGTCTCTCTCAGGACGCTCACAGAGCCTCAGAGCTGGAGACGGTGATGGAGAAGCAGAAGATGAAGGTGGATTTGAAACTGGAGAGTGGAACTTTATGAAGATCTATTGAATAGACTCAAAAACACTTTCTGCCTGTATCTCGTATATGTAAGAGCACAAGATCATTTATGTTATTGTAACCTGCTTTATAGATTGTTTTGTTTACCCATTTAGCGTAACGGCATGAAATAAGAATTGTAAATCTAAATCTAATTGTAAATTACCCGTGTAATATGGGTTACTAATATATTCTCAATAAATACAGTTAATGCACAAACTAGTGATTCCTCTTTCTCCCCAAGAGGGCAGCAGACACCAGCCTGTGCAAAACAAACTTTACTTTTACTAAAGTAATCAGCGTCTTGTCCACAGTGATTTTGCAGATATATGGAGCAACCCTTTTAGGACTTCTACCCAGCCAGGACTTTAAGTCAAGTCAACTTTATTTATATAGCGCTTTTAACAATGCAGATTGTTTCAAAGCAGCTTCACAGTGTTAAACAGGAAAATAATGCAACAGAATATATTTAGATTATCATACAGTGACAATGTGGGCTTTAGATCAGTAATGTAGTCTATATGGTTAATTTAGTTTAATAATTAGATTTATTTTGAAATATATTTGAAAAATTGTTTTTCCCCAACTGAGCAAGCCAAGCCAGAGGCGACAGTGGCAAGGAAACCCAAACCCCATCAGGAGACCTAATGGAGAAAAATAAACCTTGGGAGAAACCAGGCTCAGTCGGGGTGCCAGTTCTCCTCTGGCCAATTAACAAACAGCATATTATTATTATTCTGGCAATTTTAAAGGTCAGAGGTCATAATAGATCGGAATATTCCAAAAATCGGAGGCAACACGCCGGAGACGGGTTTATTGAGGATGATGTATCGATTAAATAATTATTAAAAATAAATCATTTGAAATATCGGAGTCATTACGCCGGAGACAGGTTTTTATTGAGGATGCAGTATTGATTAAACAATTACTAAAGTGTAATATTCGAAAGATCGGCGGCAACACGCTGGAGACGGGTTGTTTTGAGGACCAGAACTAAACTCCACGTAATTAAACAAAGAGTTCAGAAGTAAAAAATTACTAAAAGGTCCATTAAACAGTGCTGCTTAACTAATCAAATACCACTAATTATGATATTAATACTTACAAACCTAACTATTTTATATGCGCTCATATAGAAATAATACAAAGTTTTGGTGTCACTTGTGTAGTTCTGGAACGTCAGACAAAGCAAATGCAAGTATTGTTCTATAGCTTGGTCAGCTTTAGTTGCGATAAACCCCAAAACACAAAGGAGTAAAATACCCAAAATAGAAAGTACCCAAGTGGAATAATTATGACTCACTAATAATCAAATATAACCAAACGCAGTTTATCTTTAACTAGATAAAATATTTAATCAACAAATCAGATGAAGTGAACTAGTATCTGCTGTTGCTCCTATAGGGTTCACTAAAATTAAAAGCCATATATTTAATAAAAAGAAAAAACACTAAGAAGTATAATAGTATCCTAATAATACTAAACTAACACTAGTTTGTGGAGGGTAACTCATTTTATAAGGAAGCCTAGTTCTCACATTGAACACACATAAAGATTGTATATGCTGGCACTGGCTGTGTGTGTGTGTGTGTGTGTGTGTGTGTGTGTGTGTGTGTGTGTGTGTGTGTGTGTGTGTGTGTGTCTAAGCAGCTGCTCGGGTGTCTGTCAGGTGAAATGAGGAATGTGTGTTTGTGTTTGATTAAGACAGCTGCAGAGTTTGTGCGTGAGATTCATTAGCTAATTAAACCCATATTATGATTTCACACACACTGAACCTGTACAAACATAAGTTTGATGCTTTAGGCCCGAAACACTACACGAGCGCGTGATGTACCTGGAGAGAGTGGTGTGTTAGCATTCGGTCATCTCAATGGCAGTGCTGAACCGATGGGAGCTTTCCATTTTTTTTTGTGGTGTCAAATCGATTAATAGCATCCAAAATAAAAGTTTGTGTTTACATATGTGTGTGTACTGTGTATAATTATGTATATTCGGATACACACACACATACATGTATATATTTAAGAAATATTTTCATGTATATACTGTACATATATTTATATAATATATAAATATAACACATTGTTCTTTAATATATACACGCATATGTGTGTATTTATATATACATAATAATTATACACAGTACACACACTTATATTATGTGTAAACAATCTTTTGTGATTAATAGCAGCACAAATATTTAGTTTTGTGAACATATGCGAATCTTTTGTTTCTAATGAATGGTTTTGAGCTTGTATTGAACTCGCCAAGTCACGTGATTTGACCAAACGATTCTTCGTAACGTCAAAATGTTTCGAATCTTAATTTCGATTTTTTTTTTTTTTTTACATTGTGAAACCATTAACAAGTGTCTAATTTTGCAGTTTTGTAATGTAATTAATTAATATAACTAAGTGTAATACTTCCTTTCTCAAATCACTTAAAGGTGTTGTTACAAAATCTGCTAAACTACTTAATCTAACTCTCCTAACCTTAACTTGGATTTCACATTTCTGTTTTGTTACTTTCTGAAAAGATTTAGTTCACGGCGTGATTCAGAACTCATAATGCAATGCAATCAGGTATTTCACCCCAGTGCAAACATGTAGACCAGGGGTGTCTAACACTGCTCCTGGAGGGCTACCGTCCTGCAGATTTCACTTCCAACCCTGCTCCTACACACCTGTCTGTAATTATCAAGCAGACCTGGACACCAGGATTAGCTGCTTCAGGGTGTGTTGGATTCAGGTTGGAGCTCAAATCTGCAGGGTGGTAGCCCTCCAGGACCAGGGTTGGACACCCCTGATGTAGACAGTCCCCAGCAAGATTCAAAGTGTTGCTCTAGTCAACATTGAAACGTAAGTTGTGATCGTTGTTTCTTCTCTATTGTGACCAAGTGTGCCACGCACGTCCTGAAAAGTGAAGCCAAAGCGTCTCGGTCGCCCCCAGGCGATTGGTCCCAGTATAGCTCATAAACCCCGCCCCCTCCATGTATTCCAATGGGACGTGAGACAAACTAAACAATCAGATTACACTTCAAATACATTTTTTCCAAAGATGGTTTGTCATTTTTGGGTAGTTTTTATCATGAAGTTTAAGTGTTCGTTTTTGTTTTTCGTTTTTTAGTTAGTCATTTGATGCTTTAAAATGGGGGTTGTTCTGCAGTAAACTGTACTAACAGATACTGCGGTAGTGTGGGCGGGGTTTTGATATCGCAGCTCTACTTCCTGCTCTCTACTGGACAGACTCCGACCCCGAGGTCACTACTGCGCAGACGCAGGTCCCAAATCAGTGCAAGATGTCAGCACCATATTCGGACTATTTTACAGTCCTGTTCCCTGTGTATTTATTACAATAACTGGATAATTGCGTACTAACCCTGAACCTTAACCCATGTAGTTACCTTATATTAACCAGTACGTTCTGTGAAATATAAAAAACCTGAGAATGCAGCATTGCATTGTTGATATGAATTGCATTCGGACACATTTCAGAGCACGATGCATGAAATGGAGTTTGTAAAGCTAGAGGCGTTTCCTTGATGTTCTCGAGTAGAGCGACGTCCAGGCCTTCGCATAAAGTTTCTCCTCACAAACGAAATCCCCCTCATATCCTGAGACGCTCTGCACCTGTTCAAGATTTGTATTGGTTGATGAGAAATACTCTAGTATGTGTGTGTGTAAATATCCAGACTGGATATTTCACATGAGCACAAGAAGATGCCCTCTGACCTTTGATCTCTGTGGAGTTCGTGTTTCTGTTGAGTCCCTCGGGTTCTCACGGCCCCTGCAGGTGAACATCATTTCAAACACATTCCAGGATCCTGCACCTGCAGCCCACGCTGCGTGTGTGTGTGTGCGCGCGCGTCACTCAGCAAGCCGTGATAACAACACAAAGCCTCTTTGGATCCGACCGCTCACTCCGACACTAGTCACACAGATGATGAAAATTCCGTCACAACATCTTCTCTTTTCGGCCTCTCCTTCTGTTTTCCTCCGACACAGAGAAACGCGAGGGTGGAATAATGAGAAAAATACTAGCGGGATAACGCACTGGATTTTGGACAGCCATCTGACACGCTCCAGAAATGTTAATTCTAGCAGAACATCACAAACATTCCACTGGAACATCAGAAACATTCCAATGGAATATCGGAAACATTTGACTAGAAATACACTGTCTTCACCTCAACATTTTCCACCAAAACATCACCAAGAGTTCATTGGAAAACCGCTTGTATTCCATATTAGAATCACCACACTGAATGTAAAGGAAAACCTGCCGCTAACTCTATAAATG